>OY992882.1:113223878-113231378 GCA_963921405.1 Cepaea hortensis
GAGTGACCTGAGGATTTAACCAACATTCAGTACTCCAAGGAAAGGCCAGAAGGATACATAATCAGACTGCAAATGGTACTATTAGTATTTTTGGCTCTTCGCTGACTGTTGGAGATGAGGACTGGGCATGTGTAGGAATGTCCCGAGTGATGTGATGTCCGCTCTTGTCTCAGCCCAACTTCCTTGCAGATCTTTGCCAGTGTCAGTTTTTCAAAACGTCACAGCCTCACAAGCCAGATGGCCCTCTTCGGCTGTCAGGTATCATTTATCTATCACATTCACTATCAATCTGTCAGGTATCATGTATCTATCACATTCACAATCAATGTGTCAGATATCATGTATCTATCACATTCACAATCAATATGTCAGGTATCATGTATCTATCACACTCACAATCAATCTGTCAGGTATCATGTGTCTATCACATTCACAATCAATCTGTCAGGTATCATGTATCTATCACATTCACAATCAATCTATCAGGTATCATGTATCTATCACACTCACAATCAATCTGTCAGGTATCATGTATCTATCACATTCACAATCAATCTGTCAGGTATCGTGTATCTATCACATTCACAATCAATCTGTCAGGTATCATGTATCTATCACATACACAATCAATCTGTCAGGTATCATTTATCTATCACATTCACAATCAATATGTCAGGTATCATGTATCTATCACATTCACAATCAATCTGTCAGGTATCATGTATCTATCACATACACAATCAATCTGTCAGGTATCATTTATCTATCACATTCACAATCAATATGTCAGGTATCATGTATCTATCACATTCACAATCAATCTGTCAGGTATCATGTATCTATCACATTCACAATCAATCTGTCAGGTATCATGTATCTATCACATTCACAATCAAGCTGTCAGGTATCATGTATCTATCACATTTACAATCAATCTGTCAGGTATCGTGTATGTATCACATTCACAATCAATATGTCAGGTATCATGTATCTATCACATACACAATCAATCTGTCAGGTATCATGTATCTATCACATTCACAATCAATCTGTCAGGTATCATGTATCTATCACATTCACAATCAAGCTGTCAGGTATCATGTATCTATCACATTCACAATCAATATGCCAGGTATCATGTGTCTATCACATTCACAATCAATCTGTCAGGTATCATGTATCTATCACATTCACAATCAAGCTGTCAGGTATCATGTATCTATCACATTCACAATCAATCTGTCAGGTATCATGTATCTATCACATTCACAATCAATATGTCAGGTATCATGTATCTATCACATTCACAATCAATATGTCAGGTATCATGTATCTATCACATTCACAATCAATCTATCAGGTATCATTTATCTATCACATTCACAATCAATCTGTCAGGTATCATGTATCTATCACATTCACAATCAATCTGTCAGGTATCATTTATCTATCACATTCACAATCAATCTGTCAGGTATCATGTATCTATCACATTCACAATCAATCTGTCAGGTATCATGTATCTATCACATTCACAATCAATCTGTCAGTTATCATGTATCTATCACATTCACAATCAATCTGTCAGGTATCATTTATCTATCACATTCACAATCAATCTGTCAGGTATCATGTATCTATCACATTCACAATCAATCTGTCAGGTATCATGTGTCTATCACATTCACAATCAATATGTCAGGTATCATGTATCTATCACATTCACAATCAATCTGTCAGGTATCGTGTATCTATCACATTCACAATCAATCTGTCAGGTATCATTTATCTATCACATTCACAATCAATCTACGCCGTGATGTTCCTAATCTCTACTTCCCCGATACGCCTCCCGCCAAAATTAGTTGTTCCAGTCATTAAGGTCTTTATACATGTACACATTGTGCCGCTGTTATTACAGCCCTTAGATATATGTGGCAAGCGAAGGACGTTGATGTCAGTGACTCCACATCGCTGCCCAGAATGAGAGACTCGGGAATAAGAATTGGCACGGCCAGACACGAGAGGCACATCGGGAGAACCAGGAGTCTCGTCAGTCAATACAGAACTGGACTATCAGCCGACGGACTCTGACCCACATGTTGGAGGGAGGATCTGAGCACCTATGGACTTTCTTCGGAGTACGAGTATGATATCACAACAGATAGCAGCAGATACATGTCCAAAATTTTCGCTTTTCCAAATTGTCTTTGTCAGTAATTTGTCAATAACAACACGGCATTTGTTAAAAGACTAACTATAGAACACAAATTATAAACAACTTGGGCGGATTGTTCAGGTCGCTGATTTAACAAAACAATAGATCGTGTCAGAAGCTGTAGGCCGGGTTCGAATCCCCAGTAAGGTGTGGGATGTTGTTGGTTTTTTTTCTGTCGGGGGCAAAAAGAAAATTCTAACTAGCACAGTTCACGGCGACTGCACTAGCCAGGCGGCCTTAATTCCTCTTGCTCATAGACACCCCTGCCATACACCGCAAGGTACTATAATTGTCAGTAAATGACAGATATAATAAAACAACAGATAATTAGAAATTATAGACAGATAGCTGAGGTTAGTTATAGAGCTATTTTCTTGTCAAATTGCATGCCCTTCGCCATCTCTGGTATATTTTCAAGGCACTTCTACACTCAGTTGCTTGTCGTTACTTTCTGAACGCGATGTCAAGGTTCAAGTAAAACTGACCTATGAACCTCCCACCCGTCATCAGCGCGCCACAAGTTTAAGAGCTAGAGTTATCTAATCCTCTCACCCACATCGACTGTTCTAGAGCCATTACAAGTGTTGAACCATTCATCATGATCATCATGTGCTGTGCCAGCTAGCGTAGGCGTGCATGTCTGTCAACAGATCTCGGTTTTTTGTGTGATCTGGATCAGCTCTGTTCCTCCATGCCACTGTCTCAGTCCATCAGATACCATTTTTCTTGGTCTGCCTCTGCCTCTCTTCCCTTTGATCTTTCCAGTTGTCACTATGTTCTTCGAGGCCTCTCTTCTCATCACATGACCAAAGAAAGCTGTTTGTCTCATTTTTATTGCTGTATGTAATGCTCCATGACGAAGTTGTTACAGACGCAGTTCGTAATCCTGTATATCCGCATTCGAATCACAGCTGTGGGCGATTTGTCAGCAGACAGCCTTACGTTGGTTTTCTATCAAATGGTATGGGTGCCGATCGTTCAGAAAGCAATGGCAAACTACTGAACTTAAGCTTACCCAGGAATCACGAACAGCCAAAAACAATGCTGGGTTGACTGCTACGTCCTGTAAAGGTAATGCACAAATTATTTTTAATTGTTCTTTATGTTTCTCCACAATAGCGATCCCCGACGCCATGGATCAGTTCATGAGTTAGCTTCCTTCCAAGCTGTCTGACAAGACTGTCAAGAAATTTCTCCTGCTGTCTTCTTCTATCTCTCTTTCCACAAATCTTTCCTATTCTTACATCATATTTCAGTTTTTGTCGTCTCATAGTGTGGCCAAAAAACGATGACTGCTTCTTTCTGATGTTTGTGATAAGCTGTCTTTGCCACGTTGCCTCTCCCAAAATGTCTAGATTGCACAATTTGGCTGTCCAATAAATTTTCAACATTCTTCTGTAAAACCACATCTTCAAGGCTTCTTTGTATTTTTGGACGGTTTACTAATTGTCCAGGATTCGCATCCGTATGTTAAAACTGGATCTGTGTAACATGCAAGAACTCTTTTTCTAGCATCCAAGTGCAAGGACCTATTGCATAAAATGTTCTTTATTTAATAGAATGCAGTTTCTACTAGTCCTATTGTGTTCTTTATCAATGTGATGCATCTGTCACCTGATGTTACCCATGTGTCTTGATATCTGAATTTCTGCATCTGCCCCAAATTAACGTCATTTACCTTAATTGTACATTTAGGTACAAACTGTTTTTTTAATATCACCATGACTTCTGTCTTTCTAGTGTTCAAGCTAAGGCCCATTGTCTCACTTTCTACAACCACTTTATCTATCATTTCCTGTAGTTCCATCTGACTTGTTGCCATCAAGACGGTGTCATCCGCATAACGTAAGTTATTTACATTATGTCCACCAACCAGTTTCCCTGGAATATTTTCTCATTATTTTTTTTTTCGCATTTCCTTTACAGGACATCGCTGTCAACATCAGCATCTTTCAGCTGATTGTTGATTTTCTTGGCATAGTAGTTTGCCATTGCTTTCTGAGCGACCGGCTCACATACCCCGTAAATTACCAACGCGACGAGAACCGCTCTCGATTCTCACGCAGGTTACGTTCCTCACGTGGATGTAAGGGATTACGGAGAAGGACGTTAACCTCTAGGCCAGGGAGACCGGTTTTTTCATTATAGATCTCATTATATATTCACTGTACAATGAGAACAAATCGGGAGACATTACACAGCATTTCCTGACGCCCTTCGTCATTAATAATGGAGGGAACAATAAACTTACGTTGCCCAGACCTTTAGAGACATGTCATTGAAAGCATATTACAACTGTAGCAATGAGAAAACATGCAAACATAAAGTTACTTCCATTCCTTTAAGTAAATCGCAGTGAACTCAGGTATTTTTGGATGTTGATGATTTCTTCATAAGTTCACGTTCAGTAGTTTGCAATTGTGTTGTTTGTCAATCGGTTTGCAATTGTGTTGTTTGTATTGCAGATAAGACACACACCGAGCGTGTGAGAAGTAAGATGGTTCATGATGGTGGAAATGACCACGTGTTCGCATGCACCCACTGTGAACGAACATTTACAGCGCAAATTGGCCTTATCAGTCACATTCGCTACCGCCATAGGTAAAAGTTATTATGCCTTTTTAAAGCACAAACTATCGTCTGTCAAGACGGCAAGGTGCCAATGTAATGTTTGTCAATTAAGAATGATTATGACCATTCACTCCACCAGTGGGTTTGAGAGTATGGAGCCGAGAGTTCAATGATGGCTGATAAGCTCTATTTTGGCTCGAAATGTTCTTTGACAATGTGGGCAAAGAATGCTTGACGTTCCAGGAGGAGGATCTCCTGCAGTGGTTTTTCTGTGCAGTCTTTTCTTCACAGCTCTTGCAGTCCTGGCTGCTCACAAGTGACTGCACCCTTGCATAATGGTGTAAGCCACGAATTTCAGTCTTTAGCAGCAGTCTCCCAAGTGTCATGATGAATTCCAAAAGCTTTTAGTAAGATCTTCAGAGTGTCTTCAAAGCGTTTCCTCTGGCTGCCTTGGGAGCGTTTACCATAACGTAAAAATTCCATTTAGGGAGCCTGTTATCTGGCATGCAAGTTAAGTGACCAGCCCAGCGAATCTGATTCTTCATTAGTAGAGTGTGGATACTGGGCATGGACGCTCTTTCTAGGACTTCAGTGTCTGGGATCTTGTCTTGCCATTTAATCTTCAATAGCTTCCTAAAGCAGACTATGTGGAAGTTGTTTGCAATTACTTTCTGAACGACCAACACTCATACCATTGCATGAAAACCAACGCTAGGCAGCCTGCTGCCAAATCTCCCGCAACTGTCTTTCGAATGTATTCGTATCTCCTTCACCAGGGAGCCGGCAAACAGAACATGTGTTAAATCTCACAGGGAAACTATAATGTAGTGAGCAACAGCTGGTAACCTGCTCATTGGTGACAGCTGATTAGGGAAACATACAAGCGGTGCAGGAGGTCGACAAGGAACATTCTGGTTATGTTTGTAGTGCAGGCCTGGAGATGTAGGTCAGATTAGTGCTGTAGGGGTCGAGGGATGCACGATGTTGGGTCTGAAGCTGACTTTAACGCATATTCATACACACAAACACACACACAAACACACACACACACACACACACACACACACACACACACACTTCGGGAGATAAAGAAAGCAGTAGAACAAAGCAGATAGACCGACAGGCAGACAGATGTACAGACTGATAGATAGACAGATCGATAGCTAGACAAAGAGACAGACAAGTAGTTGAAGGGGTTAGGTCAGGAAGACAAGCGGACGAAATGGCGGACTGGCATATAGACGGACGATCTGACAAATCAATTGAAGACAAACGGATGGATGGATGGAAGAATGGATGGATGGATGGATGGATGGATGGATGGATGGGTGGATGGTGGATTGATGGATGAGTGGGTGGGTGTTTGATGGATGGAAAGATGGATGGATGGATAGATGGATGGATGGGGGATGGATGGTGGATTAGGGATGGATGGGTGGGTGGATGGACTGATCGATCGATTAGTCAATGGATGGATGGATCGATCGATGGGTCGATGGATGGCTGGATTGATAGATCGATAGATAGATGGATGGACTGATGGCTGGACTGCTGGATGGATGGATGGATGGATAGATGGATGGATGTATGGATGAATGAATGGATATATGGATGGATGGATGGATGGATGGATGGATGGATGGATGGATGGATGGATGGATGGATGGATGGATGGATATGAAGACATACGAATCCACTTTAACCCACAATACAAAACAAATAACAGATTAATTATTTAAACGTTTGAGACAATACTAGAACCACGGTTAATATATTCAGCCAGAAGCGGTGAATGCTCGCGGTGTTAGTCAGATAACCACAAACAGCAAGTGCAGACCACACGTAAGGCCTCCCCTGTCATAATTAATTGCCTGGGTAACAGCTTGGCCCAGTTGCCACATTTCTGCTCTCTGTTGCCGAGTCCCTGCACGCGAGTGACAATGCGAAAACCATTTAGTTGGATGACCTTTACACGATGTCGTACTCAACCCCAGTATTTTGGAGGCTCATTGTGATTTACTAGGAAGAAAGAAATACCGAATTGTAATATACGGGTCAATATACTTAAATAAGTGAATCGATACAATTATGTTGGAATAGTCATAACATCTGAAGGGAGGTGCCTTGAAGAGATTAGGACAATAATCGTTATGGTAAAAGTAGATTCTTGTAAGATGGGAAACATATTGATCAATAAAACGATGTCAATTGCAAAGAGAAAAAGAGTGTTGAGATGCTATATAGAACCTGTACTTTTGTGTGAACGTGAAACGTGGACAATGAACAGACAAGCCGACAAAAATTCTAATGGCAGTGGGAATGTGGTTTCTGAGGACAATGTAAAGAATACCGTGGACAAACAGAAAACCAATAAGCAAGTCCTACAAGAAACAGATGAAAACCGTATACTGATTAGAGAAATTAGACGTAGACAGTCACAATGTTGGACACGTTATGAGAATAAATAAACTAGAGATCTTGGTCACAACTGGCAATACTGAGGAGAAAAGAACACGGGGAAAGCAAAGAAGTATATGTCTGGATGTCTTGACGACATGGCATGGTCGGGACAAAATCACAGCACTGATCCACGACTCTGGTGATCGTGTGAGACGGAAAAACGACGGGCCACGCTTATCGACATGGCACATGATGATGATAATCGTAAACGTAAATACAATACAGGGTCTCTATTCACACTATGGAGCGTA
>OY992882.1:113236378-113278878 GCA_963921405.1 Cepaea hortensis
CTCCCATGTCTGTCTGATTGCTCTGCTCTAGATGGCGTTCAAAGAGGGCTTTGCTCTTGTCCTCGTAAGTCCTCTGCCAGATGAGGTCAGCACCTTGGAAGTCAGAAATGCTCTTATTCTTGACTACACCACTCATGCTTTTATGTAGTCGCCAGAACAATTTCAGTGACTTGTCTGTGCTTATTCTTTGACACACCTCTGCCCATTTTCCCCTTTAACCACCTTGACCAGTTTTTTTTTAAATGGCTTACTTTTGTGTGCATCTCTCTTTCTAAGTGCATGCAGGGACTAGGATGACCAGCTCTGTTCTTCTTGGCATTTTGCCATCTCCTTACAGCACTACGCTTATCCACCCAAGCCTTCTCCACCTCGAAATTCCACCAAAGTGGCTGCTCTCAGCTTTTTTTCCTGCCCTGAAGCTTACTGCGCTTGTCACGTCTTATTTTACTCACCACATCTTGCCCTGTACTGTCATACTGGAAAGTCTTTACCTTTAGCTTGTGCTGCCTGGTTCTGCCTTTCTCCATCAATATGCTGCAAGGGTGGTGGTCGCTGCCGTGGTGTCCTAGGATACCCCATCTACACACTGTAGTGAGTGAAGGTGAAACCAGCGCCAGATCAATAGCACTGTCCTCATCGCCTGGACGGCTTGCTGTCCTGGTGACACAGCCACTGTTGATACAAACCAGGTCAATGGTTTCAAGTGCAGTCTTGAGCTCGTCCCCCTGTGTATTGGAGGAAATGTTTCTCCATGGTCTGCCTTTAGCGTTGAAGTCGTCACAGAAAATAACATTTCTCTCGTGACCTAGTATGCCACTTAATCACTGCCACTTCTGGGCGTCCATACTCACATTGCGGGCATAAACATTAACCAACACGAATGGTATAGTGGAATGAACTCTCAACGCCTGTATTTGTATATCGTCACTGTCCCAACTGGACATGTCTAGCTCTGACGCCACTATGCTGTCGTGAACGAGAATCGCCATTCCCAGATGTCGTCTGTTGTAGAAACATTTGAAGCCGGCAATTCGGAGTAGCTGATCGCCTAGTCTCGTCTCCTGGAGTGCTACAATATCATTCCTGTAAAACAGGGTTTCTAAAATAGAGCCCCGTTGTTTTACGCTGGCGCAGTTCCAATACAGAATACGGATATTCCTGAGTCCTAGACGGTGACACTTGAGTCTAAAACGTCTTAAACCACAACGCTTACCTTGCTTCTTTATGCCTGCGCGGCATCCACGCCGCCTCGTTATGTTGACTGCTGACCGCTCGGAGAACACACGTTGTTCCGCCATGTTGAAAAACCGAATACACAGAAACCACACACGCTGCCAAAAATTCACTCAAGGATTGCTTCACTCGATGCACGAACTCCATAGCATCCGCGCAGATCTTGAGTAGAAACTCCTGGTTTTACATCCTGGCACACAAAATACACACAAGAGATGAATAAATCCATCTCCAACGCGAAAAAGTTAACGATCACAAAACAACCCGACCGTCCGTTGCCATCTTGAAACCGGAAGCTCAGTAGTAGTAGTAGTAGTAGTAGTAGTAGTAGTAGTAGTAGTAGTAGTAGTAGTAGTAGTAGTAGTAGTAGTAGTAGTAGTAGTAGTAGTAGTAGTAGTAGTAGTGGTGGTGGTGGTGGCGGCGGCGGTTGTGGTGGTGGTGGTGGTGGTGGTGGTAGTTGTTGTTGTTGTTGTTGTTTTTGTTGTTTTTATTGTTGTTTTTGTTCTTGTTTTGGTGGTGGTGGTAGTAGTAGTGGTGGTGGCGGTGGTGGTGGTGGTGGTGGCGGCGGTGGTGGTGGTGGTGGTGGTAGTAGTGGTGGTGGTGGCGGCGGTGGTGGTGGTGGCGGTGGTGGTGGTGGTGGTGGTGGTGGTGGTGGTGGTGGTGGTGGTGGTGGTGGTGGTGGTGGTGGTAGTTGTTGTTGTTGTTGTTGTTTTTGTTGTTTTTATTGTTGTTTTTGTTCTTGTTTTGGTGGTGGTGGTAGTAGTGGTGGTGGTGGTGGTGGTGGTGGTGGTGGTGGTGGTGGTGGTGGTGGTGGTGGTGGTGGTGGTGGTGGTGGTGGTGGTGGTGGTTGAAGTAGTAATACTAGTAGAAGAGAAGAAGCATATAACATTCGACACAAATATGCTTGTTCAACACAGATTTTCTACCTCCACAATAACATCAATGTCGGAGCACACTAGCAACTAGTGAGAAGAGAAACGCCGGAATCATAGACATAATATGTCAATGACGAATTACAACTAGTGCCAGAAGTAGAAACATAGACAAGACCACATCAGGAAGCACAAATGGCCAACACCAATGATCAATTACAGGAAAGGCAACAAATTGGATGGTTCCATCACGTAACAACATTTTTATCACAATTCATAACCCACGACTTGACGTGGGCGCCTTTATTAGAAGCCTCAAGGGAAAGCTAGTTTGTTTGATTTGCCAATCCGAGGTCTGGACCTTGGAGACTTGGGAATACGAAGCCAATGCAGATTACAGATAATTATTTGTTTTGCTTGCAACATCCAAATAATGTCCATAGTCAAATGGCGACTCAGCGACGCCGTATTCGAGAACAGAACAGGTCTGGTCAGACTTCTATTTAAATACAGTCTTTGACAAGTGTCTCTTCTATATGCAGCACTTGTTAAATGCAAAGGCGTTGTGTCGTCTGAAGAGCGAGCAGTGGTTGACAAGTCATGGTCAGCTTGCCCTGATGAAGTGGACCCCTGTAAACATTAGACAGCTTGATATAAATGTTCAGGATCTTTTAGTAGGTCTGTCTCCTGGTAACCATTGTATTCAGGTCCAATCCGTCGCTGCTGAAGAGTGATGTCTGGTGTTGTCTAGGGTGGATTATGTCGACGCGTTTTGATGTGTGACAGAGTTGTGACAGAAGGCAGGTGGCTGGTGTTGTCTAGGTTGGATACTGTCGACGTGTCTCGTGATGTGTGACAGAGTTGTGACAGAAGGTAGGTGGCTGGTTTTGTCTAGGTTGGATACTGTCGACTTGTCTCGTGATGTGTGACAGAGTTGTGATAGAAGGCAGGTGGCTGGTGTTGTCTAGAATGAATACTGTCGACTTGTCTCGTGATGTGTGACAGCGTTGTGATAGAAGGCAGGTGTCTCTTGTTGTCTAGGATAGATTATGTCGACTGGCGTGGTGATGTGTGACAGAGTCGTAAGAAAAGGCAGGTGTGTGATGTTGAAACTCACCCTTTACTGGACACACTGTCTCGAACACGGGCTTGACGAGCAACTTTAATCAAATTCAGTTATAAGATAAGTATGTCTTATACACACTCAAGTCTCTATGGAGCCTGCCTAACCCTGTTTATAATAACGAGATTACTCCGAGGGCAGGTCAATGGAGCCGGCGCCATTGCCACTTTACGGGCACCACGATGATGATGAGGATGAACCAAACATCGAAGCCCATGACGTTTCATATTAGCCTTGGGGTTTACAGAAGGGTTAAAAGACAAGAGAATCGACTTCATTGCCTCCGGTTTTATCCCATATAGTATAGCTCGGTCTCTTTAAGCAGACCGCCATGTCGAAAGCGTGGCACTAGGCACGAAAACTGTAGCTCCAGCGACACCCAGGAGACTCCGAGAAAACTTCACTCGTGAACTGAACGACGTAGGCGAGAATAGAACCGACAACCTTCTAAGTGCAAGGCAGGCAGTGTAACTACTTCGCCAAAGCGTTGTGGTTAAAAGACAAAACATGAATATGGAAAAGAAGAAGCGAAACTGTTCTTGCTAATACAATGATTTAGCTGTGTCTCTTTACTTGGTGCCACAAGTGCTTTTTTCTTGAATGGCACACAAACACAAGCCCTATGTTCTTGGCTTTCAGTTGTATGTTGTATGTAGTCATCTTCGGCTTTCCTTGGGTCGTATATGAGTGTCAATCAATACATATACTTTATTCATGTCGATAATTTAGAAGCAATACAGTACACTACAACCTTCCGCTATATCTTACTCACTGGCACCTTGCCGTCTTGACAGACGATAGTTTGTTCCATTGTGCTTCTAACAAGGTACGACAACTACAACCCATGGCTGTAGCCAATGTTATACCTCTCTATAGCATAAAGCCTGGGCTGCATTGTAGAGACCATGTGTTGCCAATGCAGCAAGGTCCCTCTCTCGGTATGCCTAGTTTACCCCAGTGGAATACCAATATACCAATACATCTGGAACAAGACAAGCTGCAGAAGCTGTCGGATCAGCAAAGCAAAGCTCTAACTGTCCGCCCGTCGGAGCTTTCATCCTAGACCAATGTCGGTCCAGGCTTAGGGTCTGGTCTGCCTGCCATGACATTTAATCTTTAGGTCGCATTTCCTCGAAATAGGATAAGGCTTGTACCCTCCCAATTACGCTCCACCGCCCGAAGCCGCTGGCATAATGTGCGGTGTCTGGTTTGATGGGTGTCGTCCAACATTCGGGGGTAACAGAAAGCAGGTAGATAGTGAACACTCCTGCTATAATTAGAGGGTAAATGTGGACTATGGGCCATTATGTGTAAAGAGATAATAATAGATTTTAAACAATTTGTTAAATGATTGATAATACATTATAAACAAATTGTTAAAAGCTACATACCATAATATAAAACCTTGTTAAAATGTGAACTCAGATTATAAGCAGCTTCTTAAAGATAGATAGAGAAAGATAGATAAAGATAGATTTTATACAGCCTGTTGAAAGATAGGACTGCTGAAAGATAGATTTTAGATTTTAAACATCTTGTTGAAATACAGGACGGCTAAAAGATAGATCTAGATTTTAAACACCTTGTTAAAAGATCCATCCATTCATCATGTGCATGCCGATAAGCATGAGCGGTCATGTTTTGCCATCTCACTCGATCACCAGAGTCATGGATCAGCTCCTTTCCTGTTGAAAGATAGGACGGCTTAAAGATAGATTCTAGATTTTAAACAGCTTGTTGAAAGATAGGACGGCTTAAAGATAGATTCTAGATTTTAAACAGCTTGTTGAAAGATAGGACGGCTCAAAGATAGATTCTAGATGTTAAACAGCTTGATGAAAGATAGGATGGCTTAAAGATAGATTCTAGATTTTAAACAGCTTGAAGAAAGATATGACGGCTTAATGATAGATTCTAGATTTTAAACACCTTGTTGAGAGATATGAAGGCTTAAAGATAGATTCTAGATTTTAAAAAGCTTGTTGAGAGATAGGACGGCGTAAAGATAGATTCTAGATTTTAAAAAGCTTGTTGAGAGATAGGACGGCGTAAAGATAGATGCTAGATGTTAAACACCTTGTTGAGAGACAGGACGGCTTAAGATAGATACTAGATTTTAAAAACCTTGTTGAGAGATAGGACGGCACGCTAACGAAGCTGACAGCCAACTGTTCTGGTAATGTCAAAGATAGATTCTAGATTTTAAACACCTTGTTGAGAGATAGGACGGCACGCTAACGAAGCTGACAGCCGACTGATCTGGTAATGTTAAAGATAGATTCTAGATTTTAAACACCTTGTTGAGAGATAGGACGGCACTCTAACGAAGCTGACAGCCAACTGTTCTGGTAATGTCAAAGATAGATTCTAGATTTTACAAACCTTGTTGAGAGATATGGCGGCGTAAAGATAGATTCTAGATTTTAAACACCTTGTTAAGAGATATGACGACTTAAAGATAGATTCTAGATGTTAAACACCTTGTTGAGAGATAGGACGGCTTAATGATAGATTCCAGATTTTAAACACCTTGTTGAGAGATAGGACGTTTTAAAGATAGATTCCGGATTTTAAACACCTTGTTGAGAGATAGGACGGCACACTAACGAAGCTGGCAGCCGACTGGTCTGGGAATGTCATGAGCGTGGTGGGAAACGGGTTCGGTGACTGGGCTCGTCACTTGCCAGAGTGAGGGAAAGATTAGCCACCTATTCCTCCTTTCTCTCGACCTAGAAAATGGGATGACGCTACTACATAACAGACCTGTAGCGAGAAATTGCTTCGTGATAAATGTTATTATGTATATTGTAACATTGAAAGATATATAATAGATTATAAACAGCTTATTAGAAGGTAGAAGGTACATTTTTTGCCCACATATCCTTTACAGGACATCGCTGTCAACATCAGCATCTTTAAGCTGATTGTTGATTTCTTGGCAAGATTACGCTCAGTACGTGTTGTTTGCTGTTGCTTTGTGAGAGACTGGCTCACACACCCCTAAGTTACCGACGCGGAGAGAACCTCTACCAATTCTCGAGCACGTCACGTTACTCACGAGAGTATACGGGATTACGGAGAAAGTCGTGTAAATCGTAGACCAGGGAGACCGACAGAAGGTAAATACTAGATTATAAAAATCTTATTAAACGATATCTAAGCCAGGTCTTATTCCGATATGACTGAGCTACTGTATATGACAGTAGACGGTGCTACCTGCTTTCTGTTAGCGCCGAATGTTGGGCTTCGATCACCAAACCCGACGTCTCACATTGTGCCAACGGCTTCGGGCGGAGCAGTGCAATTGGGAGGATACAGGTAGGGTCTTACCCTAGTGCGAGGAAATGCAACCTAAAGACTTAATGTCATGGCAAGGCAGACCACGCTCTAAGCCTTGATCGGCAACTGGTCTAGTATGGAAGCTCCGATAGGCGGACAATTATAGATAGCCTTGTTTTGCTGATCCGACTTCTGTAGTTTGTCTTGTTCGAGACGTATTGGTGCTACCTTTCCTCTGGAGTAAACTAGACGGGCCGAGAGAGGGATCATGCTGCATGGGCAACATATGATCTCTAAATTCAGCCCAGTCTTTGCGTTACGAGAGGTATAACTCCATTTTGCAAACTATCCTCTATTAAGATGGCTAGATGCCAGTCTAATGATAGATAAAATATTACAGATATTAATGAAAGATAGATTATAGGTTATAAAGAGATGATTGACAGGTAAATTATAGATTATAAGCAGCTGGTTAAAAGATAGATAGTAGATAGTAAATAGATAGTAAACAGCTTGTTACAATGTAGATACTAGATTATAAACAGCAGGTTACAGATATAAATTTTAACAAAGTTAATTACAAATCCTTTACAGGTCTCCGGAGTCAACCCCAGCATTTTGTGGTTGTGCGTGATTTCTTGCCAAGCTTACGTTCAGTAGTTTGCCATGGTTTTCTGAACGACCGGCAACCATACCATTGTATGAAAACCAGCGCAAGGCGGTCTGCTTCCAAATTGCCCGCAGCTGTCTTTCGAATTGGCACGAAAATTGCATTCGTAAACCCCTCGCCACTGCGCAAGCTATGTAACAGTTATGGTACATTAATTAGCAGATGCAAACAAAGTCCTGGCTGTATTTTTCTTCATGTTTAATTTGACTGAATACATCGTATAATATAAAGCAGCATACAACAGGTTTTCTGTTATTACAAAAGATGTTGCCGATTCAAGGTTTGGATAGTAACTAACTTATCTCTAACCCCGCGTCACGGCTTGAGCGTCCCTAGTTACATTTTAACGGGATGCTCAACCGTGCCTAGTCTTTGCACACCATATTAATCCACCAACAGAGATGGTGCTCTGTTATATTCCTCCCTATCTTTAAGAAGACTTTTCCCGAAAAGTCTTAATCCCTAATCTACTTATTCTACTTATTCTTTCCCTCACTAAAATCTTAGCCCCAATATTTTTTTCCAACCCATCTTAAACCATCCCCCTCTTAACCAGTGAACTTTATTTCTTACCCTTTCTACTCCTTCGAGTCCACTTCTCCGCTTATCTCTGATAGCTAACCGCTATATTCTGTTATAGATCTTCATGAAGTGATACTTCTTCTTCGTTTCTGTATATGAACCTACCAGGTTTCACTCAAAAAAATTACCTAGATATTTCATTTCATGTATACATATGTTCATCAAAATCGTTGGTATATAATTAGAAACTTATCATGCGTTATGCAACCTCTCATTTTCTCTCAACATCAACAACACAGGATAGACAGAAAAGATGGGGTGCACACCCAGTTATAAAGATATAAAGAAGTAGTCAAAAAGCAATCACATTTACCTCCCTTGCAAACACAAAAACTTTATAAATAAAGTTTTTTTTTAAAAACGCATCTTATAATCTATGAACATATACTTCTGTTTGTTATAAATTAAGTTGATCCAAAATTTCTTCCTTATATACTCAATATTAATATTTGTGCTGCCATTCACACCCATTAATGACTATATTTCACATGGCTTATGTTCAATCGGGAAACCATAGAAATAATATTGACAATTTTCATTTCCTTAAACCAATTAACGCTTTTTATCACAGCTCCTATATTTACCCCCTCACATCCCATTATAAGCCTCCTTGTTCATGGGCGTATCTAACTTTGTACTAAACCATATGCACTGCTATCTACAGCCCCACTAACATCCACTCTCCATTAACTAGCTCCTTATATTTCCCTTGATGCTGACTAACACAGCCTCTTTTTATACCAGCTATAGACGTTAGTCACGTTAATTTCTTCTTCCTTAATATAACATGGCATCTAATCCATATATTTTCAATTAATGCTGACTTAATGCAGATCCTATTTCAACTCCCCAGAACCATATGTTTCTACTAACTTTTATTTGTGTAGGATCCATTATAAAACCCCGTCATCCAAGCATGGCATATGTTTCCAAACTTCATAGCCACTATGTAATTAACCTCCCCTATTAACGCTGACTTTATACTAGCACAAGACCAAAGTTTTTGGTACTCATGTTTTCTACAACTTATTACTCACAAGGAAAATGTGTCTCTCTTGGTAGTCTAGAGTCGTTTGTTAACTATTTTCTGAACGAAAGGTTTTAAATAAAGCCCCGTCTTATTACTCTTTATTCTAAACAAAACAATAAGTGCTTGTGAACAAAATTTTTAACAATTTTCAACTTATTTGTAAACAAGGGTAAATACTATTCAATATGCAAGACAATTCAACTAAAATCATAATTCATGAGCCAACCAAAACGAAGTCAAAACAGGATATCATACCCCCCCCCCCCCCCAACGTTTTGAAGACAATTTTCATTCCCCTCATATTAAATAAAGGTAATCAACTAATTCAAAGAAAGACATTATTCAAAATAATATGACATACATGATGAAACAAAAGAAACCATTTTTAAATATATCCTATCCATTATTAGTCGCTATTTTTGGACTAATAATAAATAATAAATTATTTATCTATTAAGAAAACTCAACAAGTCAAATCTCAAAATCAAATGGCAATAAAAAATACATCTTCAAGACTACACGAGAATTGACATCTATATTACCTAACTTATTACCAAAATATACAACATCATGTCTCCTCATCAAGACAACTCACAACAACTATTAATCAGGCTATTTGCCAATCTGTTTCTATAATTCATCTGTAATTCACAGTTACCGTATTTCATCAATTACCAATTTCCTCTTTAAACCACAAAATTTTCATCCTGCTATCTGCAGCATTTTCTATCAATTTATTTACTATATCTCCATTTCTTCAGTAATTCCAGATTTTTCTTTATAAGTGCCATTTCCACATCAATGTCCTCATCTTCCCGTAGATAAACATTTTCCTTCATGCTCCTATCTCTATTAGATTCCGAATTTTCATCCATTCATTCTTCTTCATCTGTATGTCTGTTGCTAGCAGCCGCTAATTTTTTTTTCTATATCTAATCTAATCTGTCTATCATAGTTTCTTAACGATTTTTCGAGTAGTGGCATATCTTCGTCGCTTGATGAATTTTCTCTAATTCTCCTCTGTCTTTTAACTTCTCTATTTCTCTGTCTCTCTATTCTCCTTTTCACTGCTTGTCTGGTATTTTTAAATGGAGCGGTTACCTCCTCCTCCATAGATTCAACACTATTATAACCACCATACGTATCCTTTTCTTTCTTCATCAAAGTTTTCGGTATTGTTTCCGCTTGTTCATAAGTATCATCGTAAACTGGTGTTGTTATTAACTGACTTTGTGCCGGATCTTTTCCAAAATCTGGGGGTAATGTATATTTAACTCTTCTGGCGAGTTGTCCATCTGAGTATAACCCGTCTGAATAATTATTATTATTATTGTCTCTCTTATCTTCATTATCTCTTCTGAAATGTTCAACGTGTGCCCGTGCCACATGTCCTGTGATTTGGTTCTTTATACTGTATGATACAGTACCTAACTTTTCTAAAATATAATAACCTGGAATCCAATTAGCATCAAATTTGGAGTTTCTTCTATGCTTCTTATAATAAACTCTATCACCTACTTTAAATTCCTGTAGTTGTGTATTTTTGTTTGCGTACTTTTTCTGTCTTTCTCTGGCTTTAATTATATTATTTCTTAACCTTACATGCGCTTTGTGCATTTCTTGTATAATAACTTCCTGAAAATCCTCCCCCATATATTTACGTCTTGGTTTTAACAGATTGTCAATTGGGAGTATAGGCTCTCTTCCGTGTAATAAGTAAAATGGTGAAAAACCTGTCCCCTCATTTTGATTTGTACGTATCGCGCTTAATGCAGATCCTAAGTAAAGGTCCCAATCTTTTTCATGTTTTTCCACAATTTTTGCTATTATGCTATACAATGTCCGATGTTGTCTGTCATTCTCCGCATTTGAAGAAGGACTATGTGACATATATGTCATCATCCCTCAGTCTTTTCCAGCAGACGTTGCTAGGACGCGCTACCTGAAGAGTAGAGACTATTAAAATTTCGACGGAAGAATTAACAAAACGAACTTTCGTTTTGTATTAAGGGCATTGATTGGCCGCGCCCCGGAAACACAGGCTTAATCGAGACAAAGGCTTGGTAGACAAAGCGGTCTGGTCAATCGCCATGTTTCTTCAACGTTAGCGGGTGACCCATTGTTAATGGGTTAAATAATAGCTACGTATTCTCTGCCTTTTAGGTGAGCATTATATTATATAAAACATATCATGTTATGTATTAGGATAAATGCTTTGAGGCAACTAATATCATGATTGAAGTTATGTGTGTGAAAATTATAGAATCGCTTTCATTGAAAAGTGGTTGGCTTCACGCAGCCATTTTGTCCAGTCAGCCTTCATAAAGCTTACAATATAATCTTGCTATAGTCACTTTTCTGATATGCTTTTGGAAACTTACTTTATTCCTAAATGCTTATTTTTCACAACTGGTCTCTGTGTTATAAAGTGTTTTTTTCCTGAGTGCATATTTTGTATTTCTGCTCTTATGATGGAGAAATATTACTATCTCACATTTGTGTACAACTTTAATAGTTGGTTAGATAGAGAGAGAGAGAGATATTCTCGCTTGACTTTTTCATGCACTTAGGAGTTAATCTTTTGTGTACATTGTTGTAAATATACAGAGGTGTGATTGTCTAGTAGTATTTTTTTCATAAATGATGTTATGGGATTGTCATTTTTTATGATATATAATCTCAAGTGGGAAATGACACCATGCTCTTGTGTTTTTACTTTGAGATGTTGGGTAACTGCCCACTATGTGATTCCTACATTGTATGGGAAAAGATTCCCATGATTTCTCTTCCATGAGTATTTTACCTTTCATGCTCATGAATGTTACTGCTGGAGTAGATCTTTTAACTTCACCCCAGTGGGGACAAACACATGATGATAGTAATGGTGAGGATGATGCAAGAGGAGATGACTGATATGGTAGCTAGCCTTTTTGCCATTTGTCAGTGGTAGTCACATAATGCTGTTTGTAACTATGGAAAGGAGATTTATGAATTGTGTACATGAGGACATTGTCTCAGGAACTTTTTCCATGATGTGACAGCGGTACTATCAAAAGATGTTTGCATATTTTGGAGGTGAAGAAAACCTCCCAGGAAGCTCCAGTATCAGTCCAGAAGAGATGTACCTATTGAGTAGATACCTTACTCACTTTGGAGTGGGTCAAAACTCTACAGTAGGCGACAAGTGCTAGGGAACTAGCTACACCTTTTTTTGCTTCCCTCTTGTTCCCTCTTGTTTCCTCTATTTTTAATTATGATACACTGTTATTCATCATATATATGTATAGTTTATTATGATACCTTGTTATCAGAAGTTTGGGTTGTATTACTAATGTATATCGACCCTGTTTTTTTCTTCAATCTACATAGGCGCTAGAGATGGCGGTGGAGTATTGGCCTAGTCACCATGCTTGGAACTGAAGTTATGGTCAACTTATTTGGATTTAGCGGCAGGAAACTGGGATATCAGCCTACTCCTAATATCCTACAAAGAGTGCTGGTTACTGCTACACACCCTGAACCTGAATGTCAATGCATGGATAATTAATGGATTTTGAATATGCTGAAGTGGATTCCCTACCTCTGGGAACTTACAGATGGTGTTAATCTTTTCAATGTCTGCAAAGACATGAGGCATGCCTGGCCTAGATGGTTTTCAGCGTATACCCTCTTCTAAAAGTCACCGCCTGATTCCACGTTCAACTGTCATATTCCAGAGGCTCATGGATAGTCTGGAATTCACCATCATTTACCAGTATGGATTTACCAACTGATTTTGTGAACTCGCAGCTTCCTTTGAATCTTCTCATCCATCATATCCCAGACATGGATACTCAAGCACTATTCCAACTCCTGCTCAATCAAGTCGTTTATTCAGCTGAATAAAGAATAACCTACATTTTAACCAAGAAAAGGGCTGAAATATTCAGGCCCAATTCAAGTTAGTTCTGTCAGGAAATGCCAAAGGATTATGTGATGTCACTCCTCATCCAAATATATACTGAAAATGTTTGTGCCTGATCCTGATCGAATCAATCACATGGACTCCTGTGTGTCACGCCACGCCAGAACGTTTCCGACTCATATCTGTCGGTTATATCACATCTGGAATGCTCCTCGTCTAGTTACTTAGCAGCTGTGACTTGAGAGATTACAGTATATCCACAATGGATTCATATGGATTACTCCTACATGTTTTTCGCGATGGATATATGATCCAGAAGTGGAAGCTCTGTGTGTGTGTGTGTGTGTGTGTGTGTGTGTGTGTGTGTGTGTGTGTGTGTGTGTGTGTGTGTGTGTGTGTGTGTGTGTGTGTGCAATCCCCAATTTTCTGAATAGGTGGATATATGCAAAGCAGCTGTTTTCCTTGGATTATAGAGAGTGTGATTATGGCCAGACTTTTCTAGTGGATATTGAAGGAGAGGGAGTCATCATCAGACCCCTAGGATATTTCTATAGACAGATTAGATAGATTTTCTTTATCTAGTTCTTTGTATGGATTATTTACATTGTTTTGTGTTTGACACAGGTATTTGATGTGAACCTTTTTTGGGGATTTTTGGGGGACTTCTGGTGTGGTTGTATACTTTGTGTGCATTGCCTGAATATGAATAATTTCTTTCATGTAAATGTCACCATATAGTAGCCAACAGGGTTTGTCCAAGACCAAAATGTTTTCACAATACAGTGTTTGTTTGTTTGGTTTAACCAAGCCTTGAAGTTACTTCATTGTTAACCTGTTGTTCCAAAATTGATGTTTATAGTCCAGTTATTGTTACTGTTATGTGATACAGTGAGTTATTGTACTGTTTTGTCTAACAATGGCTGTTTTCCTCTGTCATGTAATCCAGTTGTTGCATCTAACATTGGTTGTTGTCCCTCTGTTGTATAATACTGTGGATGTGCATGACAGTGGATACATGTCATTGTTTATATATATATATATGTGGGAGATTAAATGTGGGGCGGGGCACTTACACATAGACACACCTTCTGGGTAGAGTGATTTGTACTCGGGTGTCTGTGGTAGATCTTCCCGGATCTCCCAGCCTTCTATAGGGAAACATTTCTTCTATGTTAGTGTTGAACTTGCACCCTTTTCTGCCTTGTTCAATGCTTGGGGGTTTTACGAGCCAATATATTATTTCCTATAGAGGGCGTGTTTGGGATTTAAACCCCATTCATATTGAATACCCCTAGCGAAACTTGTCCTTATTCTAATTTATTATATTTACCACCCCACAGTCTATAATATGAAGTTTTTATATGGCCTATATTCAAATCCTGTAATAACTTCTCGAACTTCTTGTTCACAAACTCCTTACCATTATCTGTGAGTACTATCTGTGGGCAACTAAATCTTGGTATGTACTCCTGTAGAAAAATATTAATGATGGTATCTGCGCTCTTATCCGGAATCGCATAGACTTCCGGCCAAAGACTATAGCAATCCACGATGTGAAGTAGATATACATTCCCCGATAGTGTTCTAGGGTGAGGACCTGATAAATCTAAGCTCACTTTCTGCATTGGAAACTGAGGAATGTCAGTATCTTGTTAGGGACATTTGATCGTTTTCATATTTCTTAACCTACACTTCTCACACGCATCGACATATTTACAAGCAGTTTTAAATAAATTCAGCCAATAATATTTATTAGTGAGGGCTTTTACTAACTTATCACGTCCAAGATGACCATTATCATCATGATATGCCTTTAGAATCTCAATTTCCAAATGTTTTGGAATATATTTTCTCAACTGTTCGCTTCTTTCATTCACGTAATATAACTGATCGTCATCCTGCAAGACTAGAAAATGTTTCTTACAACTGTTTTCACCCGTTTCGTTCAATTTCTGTTTTATTTCTACAACTTTCGGATCTAATTCTTGTTCTTCCTTCATATTAAATTGCATTAAATGTGGGTCTTCCGCTATAGGTTCAGATTCTTGATCCGACGGTAAACTCCTAAAATCTTCTCTACTTAATATGGCAGAATCTAATATATTTACCTGCCAGTTTCGGTCGTCTATTTCGGGTTCACCCTCATCTTCAGTGTTTCCTGATGTCTCTGGATACGGGATTCTGGATAATAAATCTGCACAGGTGTTGTCCCTACCGGCTATATACTCTATCTTCGCGTTGTATCCCTGTAAATTCAACGCCCATGTCTGTATTTTTCTGTTCTGTACTGGAGCTTCTAGTAAAGATTTTAAGGGCATGTGGTCAGTTCTAATAATGAAATTGGTGTTATGTAAATAATAATTAAGTTTCTGAAGAGTATAGTGAATAGCATATGCCTCTTTTTCTATAGTCGGCCATATTCGCTGAGATTTACTAAGTTTGTGTGACAGAAAATAAATTTGTCTTTCATTCCTAACTCCTGGTATTCCTGACCTTTCTCCTTCATATGGTTGTGCTAAATATGCTCCTATGGCGTTATCCGAAGCATCTGTATATAAAATTAGCTGTTTATCCAAATCTGGATGTATCAATAGTGTCACTACTGTTAAGCTATTTTTCAAAAAATCAAATGCTTTCTGACAATCTTCATCCCACTTAAACCTTGCGTATTTGCCAGTCAGGTTAGTGATAGGTTCTGCTATTTTTGAGAAACCTGGAATGAAACGACGATAGTACCCACATGTACCTATAAAAGCACGAACTTCTTTTACGTTG
Organism: Cepaea hortensis; assembly: GCA_963921405.1. Classification (NCBI taxonomy): domain Eukaryota; kingdom Metazoa; phylum Mollusca; class Gastropoda; order Stylommatophora; family Helicidae; genus Cepaea; species Cepaea hortensis. The sequence continues at coordinate 113,251,847 of OY992882.1, forward strand.
GTTGGAGCAGGTAATTCCCTAATAGCCTTTACTTTGTCCTGATCTGTCAAAATACTAATTTTACATGTTTTAGGTGGTCCTGTACGTCTCCTGCTGTGTAGATCAAAATGTCATCTATATATGCTAATGCGAACTTTTGCATGCCTTCTAATACTTGATTTATTAATAACATATAGTGAGAAGGGGCAGTTTTGAACCCAAAAGGCATTCGTAAAAATTCGTAAGAACCTGCATGTGTACAAAAAGCACTTTTCTTTTGAGCATCTGGCGACATAGGGATACACCAAAATCCTGACCTTGCATCCAATGTAGTGAAGAAGGTAGACCCATTAAGTAACCCTAAAATATCGTCGATCACCGGCAATGGATAAGCTACATTCTTAGTGATTTTGTTCAACGCCCTGTAGTCACAACAGAAACGGTGTGAACCATCGGCCTTGGTCACTATGACAATAGGAGATGACTATTCTGACTTCGATCTAGTTATTATTCCTGCTTTTAGCATATCTTCTATTGCCTTTTCGACAATTTCTCTATTTCTTAAAGGAGTTCTATGCGGTTTCAAACTAATTGGTGGGTGATTCCCAGTATCTATTTCCATAGTGACTGTTTTGGTCTTTCCTAATTCTAAGTCGTTAATTGCGAAAACATCTTGATTCTCTTTTACAAGTTTTTCTAATATTTCCTTATTTTCCGGTGGAGCTTTTAACTGTGCTAATAATTCTTGTTCTCTTGTTGTTTTGTCTACTGAATATATTTGAGATGTATGTTTTCTGAATGGATGGATCAATTCATCATTCCGCACGTTCCATCTTCTTCCACATCTATTTCTGGTATTGATTCTTTCTATAGGGGTTTCTGAATAATTAATTCTCGGCATTTCTACTCTGTCTGTTGTTAATATGCTGTTAGGATTATGTTCTACTTTGGCTATTACACATCCTCTGTACAATTTAATTTCCTTGCCTGTGTTGTTAATAATCATTACTGGAAAAGTTAAGTGTTTATCTAATGTCATTATTCCATCTGGAACTTCTAGACCAGGTTTATCTATTACCTCCCTTTGTAACTCTGTTATTCTAACTGTATGTCCTATTAAATAATACGGATTTCTTTTCACTTTCGCCTGTATCAGATTAACCGTCTGTGGTTTTAAAGTCATGGACGTTTTAACCCTAACCAGTGCTGATATGTGCATGTCCTCTTCCAAATCCACATACACACCCTTGAATCTTAACTTGTGCAGATCAAAAAAAAGTCTTACACCATTTTTCAATAAGAAATCCCTACCTATAAGCATGTTCCTATTTAACTCTTTAACTACGTGAAAAAGGTGTCTTACGTTGATTCCTCCTAATTTGAGATTTATCATTGTTTGGCCAACCACGTCCAAATTTTGTCCTGTAACAGAGTGAAGAGTGTCGTGACTCCTGAATATTTTGCAATTTTTCATTATTTTGTATAAAAATATTTCCTTCATTACACTAACTTGAGCTCCCGAATCAATTAATGTTCGAATTCTATATTTCCCTATTTCTATTATACATGAACTGGGGTCCGTTTTATTTATTGAAAATTGTTTGATTTCACCCAGTTGAGACCACTTTCTACTCGTCCTCATATACTTGTCATTAAATTATTCCTTAATTCTTGGGACCTTGTTATCTTCCCTCCTACCGCAGGTCCTGTTCAGTAAGTGGGATTCCGGTTTTCCTGCGTTCTTGGCCTTGTAAAATTCCTCTGTCTGTCTTCCAAATTCCTATTTGATCTGTTATTAACATTTCTATTTTGTGTATTTGCCTGAACACGCCTGTTACCACAGATTTAAAAATGTGTCCGTGTTGTCCACAACCCCAACAAACTATATTTGTGTTACCTACCGTTTCTCTTATAGGATTTCTCATTTGTCTTCTTCTATCGTAAGCATTTTCGTTACCTCCCTGCAACGTCTGTATTCCTCCTCTTCTATTCCATCCGTACCTTGCTTGTCCGACTTCCATGGGTTCTTCAATCCTATCCTCCCGACTAGTTCCTCTTTCTCGTCCTACTCTCAGTCTGAATCTTCGTCTCAAATTCTCTTCCTGTACAGCTATATCCACAGCTTGTGATAATCTCTCAGGATTTTCTCTCATTAATTTAAACTTCAATCCATCTGACTTTATACTGTCTACAAAAATTCCGACCAACATTCTTTCTACTTCCTCCCCTCGTACGTTCTGTCCCAGGAATGCCTCCTCAGCTAGGTTAATTAACCTATCACTAAATAATTGCACAGTTTCTCCAGTTGATTTAACTAATATAACATAACATTGTGTGTTAAGTAAAAAATGTTATGTTATATTAGTTAAATTAATTTCACTTATTATAACGCTATATTAGCTTAATCAATTATTTTAAATCAATTTCTTAAATACCGTTCCTTGGATATATCGTCCATGAGTCCATAAGGAAGGTCCAAATGTGCGAACTGGTGATTATTCTTGACAGACAGACTTCATACGTGCTTCATAGAAAAACGAGCGTGTTGTCTTCTTCGGTTCCATCACAGGGAAAGGAAAACTTCTGGACTCTTCATTTCACCCATGGTAGGGCACCTCAGATTTCTGGCTTCTTTTCACCCCTTGGTGGGCGCGTCTGGACTTCACCCGAAAAAGGGCACGTCTGGATTTGAAACGGCTCAAGCTCAAAAACGAAGCGATTACAATAGGTTCTCTTCTTCAGCAGGACGGCAACCCATTATGCCCACCCGCGTCCGAGGAGACCACAACAACGGATTCGCTTTCTACGACAGACATCTTGATGAGGTATTGTTTCTCCCAAAGTTCAGGTTAGTTACGGCTGTTTTGTTTTCGAAAGCAAAATTTCTTCAATCTGGGACAGCTCCAGTAAATGACCTCACTTCAGGCAGCCAAGGTTAATTCAACGACATGATGACCTCAAGCAGCCTCTTGACTCAGTCGAACAGGGCAAGATCACAAACAAACTCACAACCATCCACCCCTGGACGGGCTTTTGGTGGTTGCAAGTCTTATTTTTAAAGTTATATTAAGAAAAACAGCCATCAAAACTTGAGAAAACCGTATAACAGCAATTCATCTATCAAAACCTGAGAAGGTCGTATAACGGCGATTCATCCAACAAAACCTGAGAAGGTCGTATAACGGCGATTCATCCAACAAAACCTGAGAAGGTCGTATAACGGGGATTCATCCAACAAAACCTGAGAAGGTCGTATAACAGCAGCGACTCATCTGATGAAACAGCTGTTGTGGCTCTTTGTTGTAGCAACCACAACCATTTTGAGAGCGTGTTTATTAAAGGTTCTCTGCTGTGCCGTATGCTTCTATTTTCTTCACGTTTTGTCCGCAACAATCTAAGTCCGAAATCCTGGAATAGCGGCACCAAATCTACTGTATATGTAACAGTGATGGTACATTAATTAGCAGATGCAAGCAAAGTACTGGCTGTATTTTTCTTCATGTTTAATTTGACTGAATACATCGTATAATATAAAGCAGCATACAACAGGTTTTCTGTTATTACAAAAGATGTTGCCGATTCAAAGTTCGGATAGTAACTAACTTATCTCTAACCCCGCGTCACGGCTTGAGCGTCCCTAGTTACATTTTAACGGGATGCTCAACCGTGCCTAGTCTTTGCACACCATATTAATCCACTAACAGAGATGGTGCTCTGTTATAGCTACAGCTAGATAAGTGATTACATACAGATTGTTTAAATGTAGATACTAGATTTTGAACAACATGTTACAGATTATAAGCAATTTGTTTAAAAGAAGATATCAGATTAAGAACAGCATGTTAAAGATATATAGCAGATTATAAGCAATTTGTTCAAGTGTAGATACTAGATTTTAAAACAGCAGATTAAATATAGATAACTGATCATTAACAACTTGTTAAAATAACACAACTGGAACTATTAGTGTTGGAACTCTTCGCTGGCTGCTGAGGATGGGGACGGAGTGCTTATGGGAATGCCCCAAATGCTGTGGTGTCGGTTAGTAAATCAATCAATCAATCAATCAATAAAATAACGCAAAGCTGCAGCACACAATGGCGGACTTCGTGGACCAAAGACGTTTTCGGACAAGCGAAAGTTGTGCCTAGAAAATATGCTCATCATCTTCAAGTGCCCTGCCAGAGAAATTATGCTCGTACCTCGAATACAATGAAAGGACACCTGTCTTCTTTCCGCACGTCGCGGTTGAAACGTACCTGCGGTGCTCAAGTGATGACCCAGTACGTTCAGGGACAAGAAAAACCTCTGCAGATGTTTATGGGCCTCTGAAAAACATCACTACATTCCTGATACCTTTCACAAGAATATAATGGACAACACTTTTTTATATTGGGCAGTGCTGCTTGCTTGCTTGCTTGCTTGCTTGCTTGTGTTCGTTGGCTTGAGCTCCAACGCGAAGTCCTGTATGTCGGATGAAGGCATCCTGTTGTCCAACATCAGTGTGATGTCATACAGGACCTGAGGTTTGCGTGAGTATCCGTTGTCCCATGTCTGGCTTATTGGTGTGCAGACTGGTGGTTCCTCACCGTACAGGCAGACACTCTCCGACTTCGGAGGAATCGGTGATCCTATTGACTTTAGCCAGGACCCCGAAGGGACCTGTTGCCCAGGACGCTCGACGAGGACGCGTCAATAGGTCTTGGCCAGTATATAACCCGGCCCTGGTGCCTTGGAAACACCTCTGCGTCCCATATTGGGCAGTGAAGAGCATTTTGTGTGCTATTCACTGGCACAGGAACGGTTCATTATAAGGCAACACTTTGCCGTGAAATTGGAACTGCGTCTAACGACTAACATAATGGGCAACAATCCCGTATATTTTAACTAACCCAAGACGCACACGTAATTATTCCCCTTGTTGGTTCAGTTTGTGTGTGTGTGTGTGTGTGTGTGTGTGTGTGTGTGTGTGTGTGTGTGTGTGTGTGTGTTGCAATCCATCGCTGGAGGTCAGCGTGGCCGAATGGAGGTGGAGAGGCTGGCCGAGTGGCTAGAATACCGGATTCTCCATTGGGAGACCCGGGTTCGAATTCTCGGTAAGGTGTGGATGTTTTTCTGTCGGGGGTAAAAATAAAACCTTAACCTGTACAGTTCGCGGCGACAGCACTAGCCAGGCGGCCTTAATACCTCGGGCTCAAGACACCCATGCCATACACCGCAAGGTACTATAAAGGCAGTGTTTGACAGCTTACTTACAATAAGATGAATGACACCTACGATGGCAAGTCCAGCACGGAGTTTTACATTATTCAAGACCGTATGACACATTTTCATTGTACTAGGTAACGGACACAGCGCAATTAACATCTTTTTACAGGACAACCGAGAAGGAAGAACAATTAAATTGCCTTGCCAGATAATATTTGTAAAAGCTAATCACAATGTCCGTGTATTGCGTAACTGAAAGTGATACCATTTCGCAGCAGGAAGTTTATAAACTTAAACAACACTGACGGCCGATTGTTAGTTTTTCGTAAGGCAAGATTTTTGTCACATCATTAGGTCTGGTTTGTGAGTGCAAATTTGTAGAATGGCCACATTGCTTTTCATCTTCCCTATCTCTGTGTTTGACGTTTTGCGTGTTTTCAGTCTCACGGTGTATTAGTGGTCGTTAGAATAAATAGGTTCATTTAGTGTATTGATAGTCGTTAAAATGGATACAATTATTCAGTGTATTAGAAGTCGTTTGAATAGATGCAATCATTCAATGTGTTGGTCGTTAGAATAAAAACTACAATTACGTGTATTAATAGTTGTGAGAATACGTACAACCATTCAGTGTATTAGTAGTTGTGAGAATAATTACAGTAGTAGTAGGCCTCTTTCAGTCCTGAAGGACTATAGAGTTGTGCCGCTGGGGAGGCACCTGGCAGCACCGCTGGTGACTATATAGTCCAATGCGAGAGTGACAATCTCTGTCACAGTGTCCGCATCTGTAAGACGAGGCAGGTCCCGCAGTAAGTGACTGTGTTTTAAGCCTGTGCCTTCTATCCTCAGTTTGTTGGATCAGATTGCGCTCAAAGAGCACCAGTCCGTATCGTACATCTCTTTTCCAGGAACACGTGTCTGGATCTATGCCAAGGGGTTTTATATCTTGTTTACACACATCCCTATATCGCATTTTGGGGTCTTCCGGTTGGCCTCTTTCCTGTGGCTAGTTCTCCGTATAGGAGATCTTTGGGAATACGTTCATCCTCCATTCGAGATGCGTGGCCCAGCCACGTCTCTACCTGAGGAGGGAGTGCACTGTGGTAATATCTGCTCTTTCAAGCACATGTTTGTTTGTTATGTGGTCTTTCCATGTTTTGCCCAGGATACGTCTCAGACATCGCTTATGGAAGGAATTCAACTTTCTTTCCTGCCATGAGTACAGGGTCCAGGATTCAGACCCATGGAGTAGTGTGCTAACAACACAAGCTTTATATACTTGAATTTCTGTACGCTCTGTTAGTCTATTATTCTCCCAAACTCTTTTATTTAGCCTGGAAAATGCTGTGGCTGCCTTTCCAATGCGGCTGTCGATTTCTGTCTCTAGTGAAAGATTATCTGATATTGTCGACCCCAAATACACAAACTCTGGACGACCTTCAATTCGTAATTATAAATTTTGATTGACGGAGGCGCACCAGCATCTTGTTCCATTGTTGTGTTTTATTTAGGGTGATGGTGAGCGCAAAGTCTTTGCAGGCGGCTGCAAAACGATCTATGAGCCATTGGAGATCTTCTGCTGCATGAGTAGTCAGTGCTGCATCATCTGCAACCATTCAGTGTATTAGTAGTTGTGAGAATAAGTACAACCATTCAGTGAATTGGTAGTTGTGAGAATACGTACAATCATTTAGTGTATTAGTTGTCGTTAGAATAAATACAACCATTCGGTATATTAGTAGTTGTTAGAATAGATACAATTATTCACTGTATTAGTTGTTGTGAGAATACGTACAACCATTCAGTGTATTAGTAGTCGTTAGAATAAACACAATCGTTCAGTGTATTAGTTTTACATTGGCACCTTTCCGTCTTGACAGACGATAGTTTGGTACATTGTGCTTCAAAAAGGCTTAATAACTGTCATATGGCAATAACTACGATCCATGGCGGTGGCGAGTGTGGCTGGTAAGGCCAATTCTTGCTGCAAATGTTTGCCCACAGTAGGTGCATGTGAAAACATGGTCATTTCCACCATTTTGCACCATCTTACGTCTCTCACGCTCTGTGTGTGCTTTATCTGCAATCATTTTCTCCTTTGTCTTTATTCCATTTCTGATAGTTGCCCTCCATGCAACACGTTCAGCGGCGACGTGCTCCCATTGTGCATTATCAATGCCTGTATCAATCATGTCCCGCTTACACACATCTTTGTATCGTAGTAGAGGCCGACCCTGAGATCTCCTACCCGTCTGTAATTCACCAAAAAAGATGTCCTTTGGTATTCTACCATCATCCATCCTCCTAACGTGTCCTGTCCATCTAAGTCTACGAAGACTGAGCATGGAATACACCGTCACACAACCTAATCTTTCCAATACTTCAGTATTTGTGATTTTGTCTTGCCACTTAATACCAAGTATTCTTCGCAGACACCGCATATGAAAGCTGTTTAAACGTTTCTCTTGGCGTGAGTAAGTTGTCCAGGTTTCACTGCCATAAAGAAGAGTACTAAGGACACAGGCTTGGTAGACGAGGACTTTTGTTTTGGCAGTAAGCTTCCTGTTCTCCCAGACTCTTTTTGCTAACATGTTCATTGTTGTTGCTGCCTTGCCAATCCTGATGTTGATTTCCTGATCGAGGGATAATTTGCTATTTACCTCTGATCCTAGATATGTAAAATGGTCTACTATCTCCAGTTCGGCATCGTCAATAAAGATTGATGGTACACCATGTGCACCTTGTGACATAATCTGTGTCTTCTTTTTGTTAATTGTTAAACCAAATTCAGAACAAGCATTGGAGAATGCAGATAGTAGATGTTGTAGTTCTTCCTCAGAGTGGGTCGTAATCGCAGCATCATCCGCAAAAAGCAACTCTCTGATTAGTACCCTGCTAATTTTGGTCTTGGCCTTCAATCTCTGAGCATTATAGAGGCCACCATCTGAGCGTGAGTGAATGTATATACCGTCATCCTGATCACGAAAGGCATATTTCAGTAGAAGTGGAAGGTAAATCCCAAAGAGGGTGGGGGATAGTACACAACCTTGCTTAACTCCACTCTTGATTTCAAACTCTTCTGAAGTTGAGCCATCAAACTTGATTATACCCTTCATGCCTGTGTGGAACGATTACACAATGGACAGAAGAGTTGGTGGACAGCCAATCTTCTTTAGTGCTTTGAACAGACCCTCACGACTGACCAAATCGAATGCCTTTGTGAGGTCGATGAAGGCAATAAACAGTGGCTGATTTTGTTCCCGGCATTTTTCTTGCATCTGTCGCAATGAGAATATCATATCAATGGTAGACCGGTTCTGACGGAAGCCGCACTGTGATTCGGGGTAGACTTGATCTCCCAGGACTTTCAGTCTGCGCAGGACAATTCTGGCAAATACTTTCCCAACAATACACAGAAGTGAGATACCCCTATAATTGTTGCAGTCGCTCCGATCTCCCTTGTTCTTGTACAGCGTTATGATGTTTGAATCTTTGAAATCCTGTGGGACTTGTCCTTCTCGCCAGCATAGCTCTATTAGCTGGTGGATCTGTAGAGCGAGGGTGTCTTGCCCACTCCTGATCACCTCTATTGGAATCCCATCCTTACCTGGAGCCTTGCCAGATGCAAGCTCATTTATAGCACACTTAACTTCTGTTATAGTGGGAAGTGTGTCCAGGTGGTCAAGAGTTGGCTGGGCCTCTATGGCGTTGAGGGCATCATCCGCTAGCTTGGTCTCACTTGAGTAAAGCTCTAAATAGTGCTCGACCCATCTATCCATCTGCTGTTTCTTATCAGTGATGATTTCTCCAGTCAAGGTTTTCAGCGGTGCACTTCTTTTGATCCTTGGACCACAGGCTTTCTTTATCCCTTCATACATGCTTCTGATGTTTCCCTTATCACTTGCGATTTGAATGAACTCACATAACTTGATCCAATAGTCATTCGCACACTGCCTGGCAGCCTTTTGTACATCCTTCCTCGCTTGCTTCAGCTCACTCAGAGTGTTACGCGTTGGTCTTTCCTTGTTTCTTAAGAGAGCTATCTTCTTTTTATCAATCAAGGGCTGCAGTATCTGGCTGTTTGCCGCAAACCAGTCCTGCCTCTTATGATCCACAGTGCCGTAAACCCCTACCGCTGTTTTATAAATAGTTTCCTTAAGTTTACCCCATTTATCATTTACTATACAATTTTCTGATGTATCATTGAAAGCGTCCTCAAGTTGCTGTTGAAATTCAAAGCACTTTCCAGGATCGTGAGTGTTAATAATATTAATCCTGGGGCTAGACTTGTGTTTAGCTGTGTAGATTCTCTTTGGTCTCAGTCTAACCCTTGCAACAACCAAAGAATGATCTGTATCACAGTCAGCACTGTGGTAACTTCGAGTTATTGATGTATGGTTCAGATGTTGTCTCCGTGTGATAATGAAGTCCAGCTGATGCCAATGGCCGGATCTTGGATGTTTCCATGTGACCTTATGCATCTCTTTTGTTTTAAAAAATGAGTTTGTAATACATAGGTCATTTCTTGTGCAATGCTCCAGCAGCCTTTGCCCATTATCATTCATGCGACCGATGTTGTATTTTCCAAGGCACACTGGCCATGAACTTGAGTCCTTGCCCACACGAGCATTGAAATCAAAGAGCATATAAATGTAGTCGGATTTTGGAACTGCCTTGATCGCAGAGTTTAGCTGCTCATAGAACGTATCCTTCACATCATCAGAGGAAGTGAGTGTCGGTGCATATGCAGTGAGAATGGTGGAAAATCCACAAGAGGTTGCCAAGCGCAGTGATAATAATCTTTCATTACCTCCAGCTGGGATATCAATCATTCCCAGTAGCGAATTCTTCACTGCAAAGCCCACACCGTGTTGCCTTTTTTCTGCCTGCCCTCTTCCGTTCCAAAAAAAGGTGTAATTGTTTTCCCTGAGTGACCCTTCCTCAGCGAGGCGAGTCTCCTGCAGGCCAGCAATATCAATGTTAAGACAATTGAGTTCAGCATCAATCACAGCCGTTTTTCTCACATCGTCAATATTTGTCAAGTCAGTGGAAAATCCTGGACACATGATTCTCACGTTCCAGGTTGCAAGCCGTAGCTTGAGGTTTCTATTATTCTTTTTATTAATACCTGGTGCATTGGTTTTACAGCCTGCGATTCAGATTTTGTCCTAGCCTCAAGCACCCATTGAAGCAGGCAGGCTGTGGCGGATCAGCACCCAATTGGCCGGGGGTTGCCCAGCTTGAGGCGGGCAGTAGCTGATCAGTGACACCTGTAGGTGTCTCCCACCGTCAGAGGCAACGTGTGGCGCCCCATGTCTACGCCAACTGACAAGGACTTATAACCCGTAACAGTTGCCTCTCGCTTTGATTCCGAGACCGGTTAAGACCAGGGATGGAGTTATTGCCTCTCCATAGCACAAAGCCTGGGCTAAAATAAAGAAACCATGAGTTGCCCATGCAGCATGATCCCTCTCTCGGCCTGCCTAGTTCACTCCAGAGGAAAGTTAACACCTATACATCTGGAACAAGACAAGCTGCAGAAGCTGCCGGATCAGCAAAGCAATGCTCTAACTGTCCGCCTGTCGGAGCTTCGATCCTAGACCAGCTGCCAACCAAGGCTTAGGGCCTGGTCTGCCCTGTCATGACTTATTTTGTCTTTGGGTTGCATTTCCTCGCACCAGGATAAGGCTAGTACCCTCCCAATTGCGCTCTTCCGCCCGAAGCCGTTGGCACAATGTGGGGTGTCAGGTTTGGTAAGCGCCGCCCAACATTCGGCGCTGACAGAAAGCAGGTAGTACCGTCTACTGTCATACGGTAGCTCAGTCATATCTGACTAAGACCTGACTTAAGTGTATTAGTAGTTGTTGTGAGAATAAGTACAACCATTCAGTGTATTGGTAGTTGTGGGAATAGGTACAATCATTTAGTGTATTAGTAGTCGTTAGAATAAATACAACCATTCGATATATTAGTAGTTGTTAGAATAGATACAATCATTCATTGTATTAGTAGTCGATAGGATAAATGCAAATATTCCATGTATAAGTCCATGCAATCATTCAGTAGCATGTCCTTTGCAGAATCTAGCTCCCATAACAACCTTCCGGAAAACTTATCGATCACAAGCAATGTCCCGCGTCCGATACACCCATCTGGAGATCATCCGCACATCCTGCACCCATCTTCTCTTTGGCCTTCCTCTCCTCTTTTCCCAGGTATATACCCCTCAATTATTGTTCTCTCCAAACTTTCGTGACGTTTCAAGTGACCAAAACATTTCAATTTTCTTTGTTTTATCGTCTTTAATAGCCAACCTTCTTCAATATTCAGCTCTTGAAGTATGGATGCATTTTTTACTTTACCCAAGATATTCTTAGAATCCGTCTATAACATTTATATTCAAAGACATTTATGCGCTGTTCAGCTTATTTAGTAAATGTCCAGGTCTCGCTGGCGTATGTTGAAATGGGAAAGATGCATGCTCTTAAATATCTAATATTTGTAGTTCTATCTGTTCCACTCCATAATTTATTCAGTTATTTTAGTCTTTGAAGATCAATTGATAGTCGTCGTTTAATTTCTTTCATTATGTCACCATTGTTGGTAATCAATGACCCAAGATATTCAAACTTTGCCACAACCTCCAATCTTTCCTCATTAACAAAAATTTCTTTATCCATAGTAGTTTTATATGTATGTATTATCTTTGTTTGTGCTATGTTAAGATATAACATATTATATAATGTATAAGTAGCTGCAGAATAAATACAACACTACAGTGTATTAGTAGTAGTGAGAATAAAAACCACCATTCAGTGTATCAGTAGTTGAAGCATAAATACAACCATTGAGTGTATTAATATTTGTGAGAATAAAACCAACCATTCAGTGTATCAGTAGTTGAGGCATAAATACAGCCATTCAATGTATCAGTAGTTGAAGCATAAATACAACCATTCAGTGTGAGCCGTCCTAAACTAAATACAGTCAGTGAGTACTATTGCATGCAAACACTTTACAGTTTTATTCAGCTCTCATTGGTTACTTGAGTGGGTCTTTGTTACGTCACTGACTTGATTCACACAATCTGCGTTTCATTTCTGTGATGAAAGTTCAGTACGTAAAAAGCACTTATATTGTTTCGTTTACATTTGTTATATCACTGCGGAGAAGCAAAGTAGGTTGGATCTAAATTATCAGGCCCGGGCATCTTTTAAACTGGGATTTGTTATGTAACCATACAGCTAAATATAGTATTGATACAAATTATGAAACATCACGTGTGCGTAATATTACATCATCGTAGAATCTATCATTCGTGGCATAACAATTTCTCATTAGAAGGTTTTCTAACAATTATTTGATAGTTCGTGATTTAATTATTCCTAAAGAAAGTAGAGTTTAGAAGATACTTCGTGAGTGTAAGTTAGTTATTCGTAAAAAAGCCACAGTTGGGAAGATACTTAATGTGTCTAAGTTAACTATTCATGAAAAACCACAGTTCAGAAGATATTTCATGAGTATATATTAACTATTCCTAAAGAAACCAGAGTTGAGAAGATATTTCATGAGTATATGTTAAATATTCCTAAAGAAACCAGAGTTCAGGAGATACTTCATGTGTGAACGTTAACTATTCCGAAAGAAGCCTAAGTTCAGAAACACCGTAACATGAACTGTAACTGTTCAGGGTTGCTTCTGTTGCTATTTACGATCATGAGCATCTTCGAACAAGGTAAATACACAACATGTTTCCCTATTATCTGATTATCATTTTAGTTCGTTCTGATACTCAGGCCGGCAAGAAATGTCTGGTCTTTTACTTCACATCTGCATACAATATTCTTGCTAGGGAACCGTGCAGGATTCGGCTGTATTCTTCTGCTTCTTCTTCAGGTCCCTGATTTGGTGCAGAGTTAGCGACTTTGGAGCTTGATTCCTCTCATGTTGTTCTGCACCTAATCCTCCAATTTGAGCACAGACCTTGAACCAGTTCATCTAAAGCAGATCTATCCGTTGCTATTTCCCGTACCTTTCTCCATGTTCTCCCCAAATTACTCATCTCTGTCTGTAATTCTCGTCTCCATGCGTTGTAATGACACCTTATATTTCGCTTTAGTCCTCTCTAACAGCCGACTCTGAGGCGAAGGGGTCACGGGCATAATTAGTAATCCCGCATACCACGTTCGAAACACAGCTGCGGGCGATTTGGCAGCAGACCGCCTTGCGTTTGTTTTCATGCAATGGTATGAGTACCAGCCGTCCAGAAAGCCGTGGCAAACTACTAAATATAGACTTGCCAAGAAATCACAAACAGCTAAGAAATGCTGGGGTTGACTGCTTTTGTTAGCTTTGGAATGTTCATGTAATTGTTATGACGCTATTTTGACAATGCTATGAGTGCGGTCGGATGAGAGTTCTATGGGGTATCTCCGCGTTGGCTATGAGAGAGAAGGGCTGGCCAGCTGCACCTCCATGCACAGATGTACAAATCGTTATAGTGCTAACACTTCAAACACTCCCAGCATGCTGGTGTGGTGGGGAACGAACAAGCGGGCAGTTTCGCCGAATCTGCACTGCTCGGTGGGGTATTGGTGCATGATACGGCAGACGTGGTCGGGGAGCTTTGGGATCGTGTTTGTAGTGCAGAAGCACAGACAGATCTTCACGGCCTGGAGAGAATGGTGCTGCGGGGAGTGAAGAGGGGATCCGGCCAACACTCAGGACTCCGAGGAAAGGCCAGACTGACATATCTTATATAATCAGATTGCTACTAGCATCTTTAGTATTCGAACTGTTCTCTGGCTGTTGAAGATTTTTGTCCAGAGTTCTGTGACGTCGGTTCTTGACTCAACTCAACTCAACTCAACTCAATTCAACTCAACTCAACTCAATTCAACTCACCTCACCTCAACTCAACTCAACACTCACAGCCGATTCCCGACGCGGAAATTGCCACTTACTTTCTTCTCTGTCTCTTTCCCTCTGGCCTACACCTAGTATTCTCCTACATTTAGCAAATTTCTCTATTCTATTTTACCTCTGGACACGACACATCTAGTTGCGTGTGTCTTTTCCTTAATGTTTTGATGAGCAATCTGATGACGTCAGAGCTGCAGCATTTTCTTTTCTTCTGTGGTATTTTCCATATTCTCCTCAAATCTCCACTTCCTCCAACTTTCTATCTGTTTCATTTCTCACTATCCTACATTCGCACCCATAAAGAATAACAGACCATACAGAACTTTTCAGACAGCGGATTCTTTTCTAATGTGGTGATTTTTCTGTTTTATTATGTTGCTTATTTAAACTCAGAAGGCACAAACAATATATTGCACGATTCATTGCGTGGCGAAATATCGCTGCATCTCCTCAGGTGCATACTTAAGAGTTATATGTCATAAGACGTGAGTAAATGAATAATACTTGAGCGGAAACAATTAAAACACATAGTCACAGTTATTGTTCGAATGTGGATCATCTGTTATCCCCCGTTGCAGTCAAACAAATATGAAACGCCCTCCTTGTCGAATTCTCTACATCTCATAAACTAAAGCCATAACGTGAACAAAGAAAAGACATTTCGTATCCTGTATTCGACGAACTATAAACGACTGCTCAAACACTGAGTGTTAGCAATAAGGTAGTTGCCGTCGGTTTTATTCAAACAGAAAGAATTAGTGTTGCATTTGAAATTACCGTGCAATATATTGTTTGTGGCTCCTGTGTTTGAGGGCATACAGTGTGCTTATTCTAATGAAGAATTTGTTGAATATGGCACTCCAGTTCTCTATCATCTTCCTTCAAATGCCACTGTGTAGCTTTCACATTTGCCTGCCTCGTGCACTGAAGGTTGTGGGTTCGATTCCGGGCTACGTCGTTTGGTTCTCGGGTGCAATTTTCTCGGAGAATCGTGGGGGCCGTCGCTGGAGCTACGGAGTTCGTGCTTTGTGCGACGCTTTCGGCAGCCTGCGGAAAGAGACCGAGCCGGATGGGGTAAAACCCGGCAGAGCAGGCTATCAAAAGCGTCGCATAACGCAGTAACTCCGCAGCGCTCAGCGGTGACCCCCAGGGGTCTCCAAAAAATTTAACTCATGAACGGAAGGGAGTCCGGAATCGAACCCACAACCTACAGAGCGCAAGGCAGGCGACTTAACTACTTTGCCACGGAGGCTCTCATTTATAAGTTAGAAGGGCCTGAGTACCCAATTCTTACCCATTTGAAAATAAAGTGTGTTCGTTCACTCGTTCGCTCGCAACATGATTCTGTGTTATACTGCCTGCAATATCGTACATTCCAACTGACTTGGAATATACGTCAGGGAGCTTCACATAATTATCTAACAAGTGTGTTAGAAGTTATAATAAAAATCCCATTCTCTTGTGACAGGTCAATATTGTTGTTAAGGATGTCAAGAGTGTTAGGCACGTGACATCACGATGCAAAAAAAAAAACACAGTTACGTCATAAGGGCAGTTCAAAGATGGCCGCCCACTCTATACATGCAGCAAAGAGGAGCAGCACTCTGTTATCGGTGTTTTTCTTTTATTAGTGAAGGGGGTGAGACCTATAAA
Organism: Cepaea hortensis; assembly: GCA_963921405.1. Lineage (NCBI taxonomy): Eukaryota > Metazoa > Mollusca > Gastropoda > Stylommatophora > Helicidae > Cepaea > Cepaea hortensis. The sequence goes on from OY992882.1 coordinate 113,267,609, forward strand.
AATTCATCGGCAAATGAAGCTCCAGTATAGTGATGCATGCCTGTCAGTCCAGCAAGTGTATGGGTAGAGTAGGAAGTTTCAAAACTTTTCGGTGCTATGAAGTTATAGAGCAGGTGGTGCATGAGTTGTTACACACGCGATCAAGCGAATGTGTTTCTACAGGAATCCAAGCACTTTACAGGCACTGGAAGATGTGCATTGAACGCAGTGGTGACTACATCGAAAAACACATTAGTTCTTTACTTTTTCAGAATATATTCACACACATACACATTCACACGCAAATACACACACACACACACACACACACACGTTTAAGGTTATCATTTGAAGGCCTTTCGTGTGTGTGTGTGTGTGTGTGTGTGTGTGTGTGTGTGTGTGTATCATGTGCCATGCCGGAAAGCGTGGGCGGTCATGACTCACCATTTCACTCGATCACCAGAGTCGTGGATCAGCTCAGTGTTGCTGTCTCGTCCATGCCATGTGGCCAAGCCATCCAGGTATTTTCCTCTCGGTCTTCCTCTTGGTCTGTTCCCCTCTGTCTTACCAGTTGTCACTAAGTTCACCAATCCATTTCTTCTCATAACATGTCCAAAAAATGTTGACTGTTTTCGTCTAATTTCCCTAAACAATTTACCATTTTCATTTGTCTCCTGTAGTGCTTGGTCATTTGTTGTTCTGACTGTCCATGGTACTCTTTGCATTTTCCTCAGAAACCACATTTCTGCAGCCATCAGATGTTTTTCAGCTTGACTGCACATTGTCCAAGTTTCACATCCATACAAAAGAACAGGCTCTATGTATCCCCTCAACACTCTTTTTCTCGTTTCAATTGACATCTTTTTATTGGTAAGAATGTTTTTCATCTTGCTAACGGCTACTTTTGCCATGGCGATTCTTGTTCTAATCTCTTCAAGGCATCTCCCATCAGATGTTATGACTGTTCCGAGATAATTGTACCGATTCACTTGTTGAAGAATATTCCTGTATATTGTAGAATATTGTAGTCAGTCAGGTCTTAGTCAGATATGACTGAGCTACCGTATAACAGTAGACGGTACTACCTGGTTTCTGTTAGCGCCGAGCGTTGGGCGGCGCTTACCAAACCCGACACCCCACATTGTGCCAACGGCTTCGGGCAGAAGAGCGCAATTGGGAGGGTACAAGCCTTACCCTGGTGCGAGGAAATGCAAGCTAAAGACAAAATTGTCATGGCAGGGCAGACCAGGCCCTAAGCCTTGGTTGGCGACTGGTCTAGGATCGAAGCTCCGACAGGCGGACAGTTAGAGCATTGCTTTGCTGATCCGGCAGCTTCTGCAGCTTGTCTTGTTCCAGATGTAGGGGTGTTACCTTTCCTCTGGAGTGAACTAGGCAGGCCGAGAGAGGGATCATGCTGCATGGGCAACACATGATCTCTATATTTTAGCCCAGGCTTTGTGCTATGGAGAGGCAATAACTCCATCCCTGGTCTTAACTGGTCTCGGAATCAAAGCGAGAGGCAACTGTTACGGGTTATAAGTCCTTGTCAGTTGGCGTAGACATGGGGCGCCACGCGTTGCCTCTGACGGTGGGAGACACCTATAGGTGTCACTGATCAGCTACCGCCCGCCTCAAGCTGGGCAGCCCCCAGCCAATTGGGTGCTGATCCGCCACAGCCTGCCTGCTTCAATGGGTGCTTGGGGCTAGGACAAAATCTGAATAGCAGGCTGTAAAACCAATGCACCAGGTACAAACAAAAATATAAATAGAAACCTCAAGCTACGGCTTGCAACCTGGAACGTGAGAACCATGTGTCCAGGATTTTCCACTGACTTGACCAATATTGACGATGTGAGAAAAACGGCTGTGATTGATGCCGAACTCAATCGTCTTAACATTGATATTGCTGGCCTGCAGGAGACTCGCCTCGCTGAGGAAGGGTCACTCAGGGAAAACAACTACACCTTTTTCTGGAAGGGTAAAGGGCAGGCAGAAAAAAGGCAACACGGTGTGGGCTTTGCAGTGAAGAATTCGCTACTGGGAATGATTGAAATTCCAGCAGGAGGAAATGAAAGACTATTATCCCTGCGCTTGGCAACCTCTTGTGGGTTTGCCACCATTATTACTGCATATGCACCGACACTCGATTCCTCTGATGATGTGAAGGATTTGTTCTATGAGGAGTTAGACTCTGTGATCAAGGCAGTTCCAAAATCCGACTACATTTATATGCTCGGTGATTTCAATGCTCGTGTGGGCAAGGACTCGAGTTCATGGCCAGTGTGCCTTGGAAAATACAACATCGGTCGCATGAATGAAAATGGGCAAAGGCTGCTGGAGCATTGCACCAGTAATGACCTATGTATTACAAACTCTTTTTTTAAAACAAAAGAGATGCATAAGGTCACATGGAAACATCCAAGATCCGGCCATTGGCACCAGCTGGACTTCATCATCACACGGAGACAACATCTGAACCATATATCATTGACTCGTAGTTACCACAGTGCTGACTGTGATACGGATCATTCTTTGGTTGTTGCAAGGGTTAGACTGAGACCAAAGAGAATCTACACAGCTAAACACAAATCTAGCCCCAGGATTAATATTATTAACACTCATGATCCTGAAAAGTGCTTTCAGTTTCAACAGCAACTTGAAGACGCTTTCACTGATACACCAGAAAATTGTACAGTAAATGATAAATGGAATAAACTTAAGGAAACTCTTTGTAAAACTGCCGTAAAGGTTTACGGCACTGTGGATCATAAGAGGCAGGACTGGTTTGCGGCCAACAGCGAGACTCTGCAGCCCTTGATTGATAAGAAGAAGAAAGCTCTCTTAAGAAACAAGGAAAGACCAACGCGTAACACTCTGAGTGAGCTAAGGCAAGCTAGGAAGGATGTGCAAAAGGCTGCCAGGCAGTGTGCAAATGATTATTGGATCAAGTTATGTGAGTCCATTCAAATCGCAAGTGATAAGGGAGACATAAGAAGCATGTATGAAGGAATAAAGAAAGCCTGTGGTCCAGTGATCAAAAGAAGTGCACCATTGAAAACCTTGACTGGAGAAGTCATCACTGATAAGAAACAGCAGATGGACAGATGGGTAGAGCACTATTTGGAGCTTTACTCAAGTGAGACCAAACTAGCGGATAATGCCCTCAACGCCATAGAGGCTCTACCAACTCTTGACCACCTGGACACACTTCCCACCATAACAGAAGTTAAGTGTGCTATAAATGAACTTGCATCTGGCAAGGCTCCAGGTAAGGATGGGATTCCAATAGAGGTTATCAGGAGTGGGCAAGACACACTCACTATACAGATCCACCAGCTAATAGAGCTATGCTGGCGTGAAGGACAAGTCCCACAGGATTTCAAAGATTCAAGCATCATAACACTGTACAAGAACAAGGGCGATCGGAGCGACTGCAACAACTATAGGGGTATCTCACTTCTGTGTATTGTTGGAAAAGTATTTGCCAGAATTGTTCTGCGCAGACTTCAAGTCCTAGGAGATCAAGTCTACCCCGAATCACAGTGTGGCTTTCGACAGAACCGGTCTACCACTGATATGATATTCTCATTGCGACAAATGCAAGAAAAATGCCGTGAACAGAATCAACCACTGTTTATTGCCTTCATCGACCTCACAAAGGCATTTGATTTGGTCAGTCGTGAGGGTCTGTTCAAGGCACTAAAGAAGATTGGCTGCCCACCAACTCTTCTGTCCATTGTGGAATCGTTCCACACAGGCATGAAGGGTATAATCAAGTTTGATGGTGCAACTTCTGAAGAATTTGAAATCAAGAGTGGAGTTAAGCAAGGTTGTGTACTAGCTCCCACCCTCTTTGGAATATACTTTTCACTTCTACTGAAATATGCATTTCGTGATCAGGATGGTGGTATATACATTCACTCACGCTTAGATGGCGGCCTCTACAATGCTCAGAGATTGAAGGCTAAGACCAAAATTAGGAGGGTACTGATCAGAGAGTTGCTTTTTGCAGATGATGCTGCAGTTACGACCCACTCTGAGGAAGAATTGCAATGTCTACTATCTGCATTCTCCAATGCTTGTTCTGAATTTGGTTTAACAATTAGCAAAAAGAAGACACAGATTATGTCACAAGGTGCACATGGGGTACCATCAATCTTTATTGACGACGCCGAACTAGAGATAGTAGACCATTTTACATATCTAGGATCAGTGGTAAATAGCAAATTATCCCTAGATCAGGAAATCAACATCCGGATTGGTAAGGCAGCAACAACAATGAACAGGTTAAGAAAAAGAGTCTGGGAGAACAGGAAGCTTACTGCCAAAACAAAAGTCCTTGTCTATCAAGCCTGTGTCCTTAGTACTCTTCTCTATGGCAGTGAAACCTGGACAACTTACTCACACCAAGAGAACAATTTAAACAGCTTTCATATGCGGTGTCTGCGAAGAATTCTTGGTATTAAGTGGCAAGACAAAATCACAAATACTGAAGTATTGGAAAGATCAGGTTGTGTGACAGTTTATTCCATGCTCAGTCTTCGTAGACTTAGATGGATAGGACATCTTAGGAGGATGGATGATGGTAGAATACCAAAGGATATCTTTTTTGGTGAATTACAGATGGGTAAGAGATCTCAGGGTCGGCCTCTTCTACGATACAAAGATGTGTGTAAGCGGGACATGATTGATACAGGCATTGATAATGCACATTGGGAGCAAGTCGCCGCTGAACGTGTTGCATGGAGGGCAAATATCAGAAATGGAATAAAGTCAAAGGAGAAAATTATTGCAGAAAAGTCACACACCAAGCGTTTGAGACGTAAGATGGTGCATGATGGTGGAAATGACCACGTGTTCACATGCACCCACTGTGAACGGACATTTACAGCGCAAATTGGCCTTATCAGTCACACTCGCTACCGCCATAGTTAAAAGTTATTATGCCTTTTTAAAGCACAAACTATCGTCTGTCAAGACGGCAAGGTGCCAATGTGGTACATTGTATCTCTGACACAGACATGAAGGTAAACGGCAAGCAGCCTGCATATCAAAATCCTGTGGCTCCTCGGCAGAAACAAGATCCGGGGAAACGCTCAGACTTCAATGGGGCATCGAAAGATATGCCTTCGCTTATACTAGGCAGTCAACAATTAGTGGGATATAAGAAAGCAGTTAGAAGCTGCCGAAACCACAGAGCAAACCTGATCTCTCTCAGCACTGCACAATCGGGAATAGGCCGCATTTTAAGTGAGTTTATTCTCTCTGTTCAGTGTAGTTCTCTTTTATTGTAGCTCTGGTGGTCAGCTTGGCCGAATGGATAAGCTCGCTCTTAAACTTCAGGTGTAGTGCGGGATCAACCCCTACATCGGTCAGTTGGACTTCTCGTCCTTAACTTGGGGACGTAATTTACGAGTACAATTATCTCAGAAGCCGGAGTGGGATCGCCTTATAACGAGGGACACTGGTAATAGGGAAAGCTAATCCACACGCAAAAATCAGTCAAGTGTACTAGAAGTTGTGGCACGTGTGTGGACTACGTTGAGTTCAAAGCGAGCGAGTGTTATTTTTTTTTTAACTGTAACTCCTTTTTATGCCAGGAATTATCTAGAAAATGTAAAAGTTATAGTGGTATCATTATTTAATATTATTGCTACAATGAAATATTCAGAAAATCAAAAGGGTATAGTAGTATCATGTTTCAACATAAAATTAGTTGCTAGTAAAGAACTATGCAAGAAATGGGACTGATGTTAGACGAAGGAAAGCTAAACAGTGGCAAAAAATCCGCCGCGGAGCAAGCACGACAGGAGGTATCTGACCATCAGACGGGGTCCGACCTGGCAAATGGTTTCGACTCCTTTGTCCTCTTGACACTCTCAGGGAGGGTGGAGAACGCAGAATCTGTGAATCTGTCGATTCTCCAATATAATATGAGAGATATGGTCACGAGAACAATATTTTAAGACTGAGACAGAAATGTCCACTTCATGTAGTTGGTTGGTGCTGTTTAAGTGGACAAGGGTGGACTTGAAAGTTTTTTTCAGGACGTACTTGAGATGTTCATGGAAAAGATCGGCTAGCTTCCTATCTGTTTCGTCGATGTATATCATGTCGCATTTTTAGTAAATGTTGGCTTAAAATAGAATGTTGGATTATCGTTGGACTGTTTTGCTAAAATGTGGTGTAGACTTGGAAGCCATGACCGCCAGGTCATGGTCTAACGAGGCTATGGCTCGTCACGGGGGACGGACTCCCTATGGTCACCTGTGACTGGCCTAACAAGCCGGCAGGGAATCTTCATACTGCTCGTAGAAAAACTAAGGAGTATAAACGGAGTGACCCAAATGGATATAGACCCGTCAATATTAATGGACCCCGAGATAGATCAGCCATTCAAAACAAAATATAGGCACAATGAACGTCTGCGGTTTTAATAGTCAAAAAGAAGAACTTATAGAAACAATGGATGAGAGGAAAATATGACATGCGAATAGCGTACACCAGAATAAAGGGGGAAGGATGCAAGGAGATCCACCACAGTTATAGTTACACAGTTACTCTGGAATGGAAGAGCAAGAAAGGGCAAGACACGGTGTAGGAATAGTCATTGACCCACGGCTAGCAAGAGGAATACTAGAAATATATATAAAGTTGAAGAAAGTCAAGTATATAACAAGAAACACTAAATATGATTTGTGTACATTGAGTAATGACAAGGAAATACAAAATAAATTCAACATAGAAGTACAGAACAGATTTGAAATATTGTCTGATCTAGAGATCCTATTCCAGGAGTGGATGATCAATGGGAAACGTTGAAGAATTCAATCAATGTGGCTGCAGAAACAGCTATTCCAAAATTGAAGAAGGTGGGTCGTAAGAAATGGATGAATGAAGAAATTTTACACCTCATGGAAACAAGAAGACTCAACAAAAATAATTGTGTCAAATATGAAGAAATTCACAGACAAGTCAGAATGTTATGTAAGGAGGCAAAAGAAGCATGGCTTGTGGAAAAGTGCTTAGAAATTGAAAATCAACACAACAGTCAAAATACCAAATTAGTGCACAAAAGAATTCAGGAACTTACTAATAACAGAACAAGTACATCAACAGGGTGTCTAACAACTAAAGATGGCAAAATCATAATAGAAAAAGACCAGATTCTACATGTATTGACAGATTATGTGAAACACCTTTATGATGATAACAGAGACGAACAGTATGATATTAGATTTAATAATGAAGGACCGCCAATTTTGGAGATGGAGGTTCGAAACGTTCTTAAGCATATGAAAGCTGGCAAGGCCCCCGGTGCAGACAACATCACAACAGAAATGATTAAAGCTTTAGAAGAATTTGGACTAGAGCAACTCACCAGACTGCTGAACACATTATATGATACTGGAGATATACATCCTGAATTATGTAACTCTGTATTTATTGCAATCCCAAAGAAATCAGGAACCTTGGAATGTGATCAACATAGAACAATTAGTATAATGAGTCACATCACAAAGATTTTGCTAAGAATTATCATGCAAAGAGTGAGGAAGAAGATACAACCTGAAATAGGGGAAGAACAATATGGGTTTGTAGAAGGAAAGGGTACAGTAAATGCTGTGTATATGCTGCGAACAGTTATTGAACGTGCTATAGAAGTAAACAAGGATATACATCTTTGCTTTATTGACTATACATGGTGGATATGCTTGCAGATCTACAAATTGATGGGAAAGACATTAGACTTATAATAAACATATATTGGAAACAACAAACTGCAATAAGGATTGATAATGAAGTGGGACAGTATCAGCCAATTAAGAGAGGTGTTAGGCAGGGATGTGTGATGTCTCCAGATCTTTTTTCCCTATACAGTGAAAATATTTTCAGAAATGTAGAGGATATAAATGGAATCAGCATTGGACGACGAAACATCAATAACATTAGATATGCAGATGATACCGTATTAATTGCAGACAATGCGCAGGACATGCAACAATTAGTAGATGCGGTTGTTGTACACAGTGAGCAACTGGGGTTAGAATTAAATTGTAAAAAGACTCAGGTTATGGTCGTCACTAGGAAGAAAGAAGTGCCACAATGTAATATACAAGTAAATGGAAATATTCTTCAACAAGTGAATCGGTACAATTATCTTGGAACAGTCATAACATCTGGTGGGAGATGCCTTGAAGAGATTAGAACAAGAATCGCCATGGCGAAAGTAGCCTTTAGCAAGATGAAAAACATTCTGACCAATAAAAAGATGTCAATTGAAACGAGAAAAAGAGTGTTGAGGGGATACATAGAGCCTGTTCTTTTGTATGGATGTGAAACTTGGACAATGAGCAGTCAAGCTGAAAAACATCTGATGGCTGCAGAAATGTGGTTTCTGAGGAAAATACAAAGAATACCATGGACAGACAGAAAAACCAATGACCAAGTACTACAGGAGACAAATGAACATCGTAATCTGATTAGAGAAATTAGACGTAGACAGTCAAAATTTGTTGGACATGTTATGAGAAGAAATGGATTGGAGAACTTGGTGACAACTGGCAAGATCGAAGGAAACAGACCAAGAGGAAGACCGAGAGGAAAATACCTGGATGGCTTGGACACATGGCATGGGCGAGACAGGAACACTGAGCTAATCCACGACACGGGTGATCGAGTGGAATGGCGAGTCATGACCGCCCACGCTTTCCGGCATGGCACATGATTGATTGATTGATATAGACAGATATATATATATATATATATATATATATATATATATATATATATATATATATATATATATATATATATATATCAGAAAGAATCATAACAGTGAGAATAAAAGAAGAAACAATTACAACATATGTACAATTAAATACACTATGTAATACAAACAAAAATGAGCAAAAATGTGAAGAATTATACGAAGACATCGATGACGTGCTAAATAACATAGATTGACTGATTGATTGATTGATTTAGGAATCGACATCACAGCATTCGGGGCATTCCCATAAATGCTCCGTCCCCATCCTCAGCAGCCAGCGAAGAGTTCCAACACCAATAATACCAGTAGCAATCTGATTATATGTCCGCCTCGCCTTTCCTCTGAGCGTTGAGCGTCGGCCACATCCCCTCGTCACTCCTCGCTGTCTCATTCTTGCCAGACCATGGTACTCCATTTGCTCCTCCGAGGTGTACACGTGCTCCCACAAGGCAGCAACCACGTCTCCCTTGTCATGCATCAATACTCCACCAAGTTCTGCAGAGCCAGCCAATCTGTCTGCCTGTTCATTTCTCAGCACACCGGCATGCCCCGGAAAAAAGATCCAGGCGATGCATGTCACCCGTGACCTCCGAAGCGAAGCAAGCCACTCCGCACGAAGCCTGCCCGTCCTCACCCTCGTCAGCATGCTTTCTGAGTCAGTTACAATCACGATGTATGTGTGTGTGTGTGTGTGTGTGTGTGTGTGTGTGTGTGTGTGTGTGTGTGTACGTACGTGTGTGTGTGTGTGTGTGTGTGTGTGTGTGTGTGTGTGTGTGTCGTATTCTCCATCCAGTGGAGAGCCGCAGTGACTGCCTCCACCTCCATTCTTAAGCTGGATGTTGTGGTATCACAATAAAATAAAGAAGCAGGACAACATCATAGATATCGGAAACTTCAATGCAAGACTTGGACATAACAGAGCGGGCATAGAAAAACATCTTGGAGCATTTGGAGACCAACATAATGGAAGAAATTATAACGGAAGTAGACTGATAGAGCTATGCAGCCAATACGAATTCTATATAACAAAAACATTCTATAAACACAAAGACTCACAAATATACTCCTGGTATAAATGGAACGATCTAGATACCAGAAGCCACATTGATTTTATATTAACAAGAAATAACAGAAAGAGAAATATATTTGATGCAAAGGCAGTGCCAAACTTAAGTATAAACACAGACCACAAAGCAGTCGTTGTCACAATAGGAACCAACAGAAGAAGAAAGCAAAGACCAGGAAAATACATGCCATGCGAATCAGTAAACTTAAAAAAAACATCAAAGAGAAGGCAATGCGGAAAAAATTATGAGAAAGAACTAACTGAAATCTTTGTAAAATTACCTATGGAAAGAAAAACAGTGGAAGAAGAATGGGAGATGTTCAAATCAAGCATTTTAAATACTGCAAAAATAACATGTGGAACAAAATAAAACACAAAACACGGATAAAGAAAGTAACAAGTTGGTGGGACGTAGAGGTAAAGAACGCTGTAAAAGATAAAAAGGAAAACTATAAAAAGTGGTTGAAGAGCAAACAGGAACGTGATTGCATAGAATATAGAATAGCGAGAAGACACGTGAATAGAATAGTAAAGAGAGAAAAACAAAAAGACTGGAAGGAGTATGGAGAAATCCTAAATAAAAACTGCAATGAGGCAACTAGAAACTTCTACAGAAAGATACGTGCAATGAGAACCAAAGGAGAACCCTTTGACACAACTGAAATAATTAACAGCGAAAATGGAGAACCAATAAGTGAACAAAATCAGTTCCCAATAAGAGGGAAGCAGTACTTCGAACAACATCTCAATATTCCATCAGATGTAACAGGCATTCAAGAAACCAGCATAGATGCCACCTAAAAACTAGAACCAGACATACTGAAAAAAGAAATTATAGAAACCATCAGTTTAGTCCCATTGAACAAATCACCGGGACAAGATGAAATACCAAATGAACTAATTAAAGCAGCAAGAGAAGTAGGAACAGCATGGCTACATAGACTATTCAACCATGTTTGGGTAGAAAAACAGACACCACAAGACTGGGGAAACGCCATAAGTATCCCAATTTGGAAAAAAAAAACAAAGGTAGCAAAAGAGATTTCACACAATGCGGAGGCATTTCATTTTTGAGTCATACAGGGGAAATATTTGTCAAAATTCTTGAGAAAATATTACGAACTACTATAGAACCCCAGCTAAGCGAAACACAACTTGGACTTTGGAAAAACAAAGGATTCACAGATGCCATTTTTGCTCTTATATAACTTATAGAAAAATCAATGAAATTTAATGAAACACTCTACTTAGCCTTTGTCAACCAAGAAAAGGTATTTGATAGAGTAGACAGAAACAAGCTGTGGGAAATCCTTAAACTATAAGGAGTGAGTAAACATCTAACAAACCTATGTAGAAGCTTATACAACAACAGTGAATGTATAGTGAAAGCAACTGGAGGACACTCAGAACCCTTTACCATAAGATCCGGAGTACGACAAGTCCTGTTCCCTC
>OY992882.1:113283878-113376378 GCA_963921405.1 Cepaea hortensis
CCTCTTAAATTATCTCATCTCCTGGAGACATATACCTTAAACTTATCTCATCTCTTGGAGACATATACCTCTAAGTTATCTCATCTCCTGGAGACATATACCTCTAAGTTATCTCATCTCCTGGAGACATATATCTCTAAGTTATCTAATCTACTGGAGAAATAAACCTCTTAAATTATATCATCTCCTGGAGACATATACCTTAAACTTATCTCATCTCTTGGAGACATATATCTCTAAGTTATCTCATCTCCTGCAGACATACACCTCTAAGTTATCTAATCTACTGGAGAAATAAACCTCTTAAATTATATCATCTCCTGGAGACATATACCTTAAACTTATCTCATCTCTTGGAGAAATATATCTCTAAGTTATCTCATCTCCTGCAGACATACACCTCTAAGTTATCTGATCTTCTATAGATATATACCTCTAAGTTACTACGTCCCCCAAGAAATGAGGACCACGCCTATTTGTGAAGTAAAATAACAAAGATCCATAGTTACTGATCCGTTATTGCACTGTTATTTGTTGTATTGCAGATTTAACTTCCGCTTTAAACAATCACACACAAATCTGGTTGAGGCAGAAACGTAACAAGAAACTTTTTGACATTACAAGTGGAAATGTTTCTCTAACGACAGCACGGGACCAACATTGGGCCGTTTGTATGCGAAGTAAGTCACCTGTTGGTCATCTATCTGTAAAGAGGTTTAAGGGCAAGAAGGTTGACTTCCTGGTATCGAGTTGTATCCCATATGACCGTCTTTCTGCAGAGCGGCCGGTCGAAAGCGTCTCACAGAGCACGAACTCGGTGACTACAGCGGCGAGTTTCCCAACAAATGCACTTTAAACGAATGACAGCGTCCGAAAATGAGCCAAAACGTTCGGAACGCAAATCAAGCAGCTTGGCTGCTTTGTCATTGAGACATCCCTAATTTGTCTATAGGGGAAACTGAATGCATGGTAGTGTCCAAGAAAGCACAAATACCAGCATGTTTTATATGGTGAAGAATGACTTGCGCGATGAATTGGATTAAAGTGAGGAAGAGTTGCGCAATTCGTCGACCACATTCTCTCGCCTGAGTCCATCTGAATCCAATGGCAAGATACTTTAAGACGACTGGAGACGAATACAGGTGCAGTGGATGATCAGGGCGCTCCACGTGCCTTGTGCTCATTACGTTCCACGACGCTTTGCAGGTAAACGCCGTCTTGCCCGTTGAATCATCAATGGTTTCTTCCGCGCAGTCTGCCGAATCTGTCTCACATGATGGGTAGGCATGTCCTAGTTTGACGCCGAATCGGTGACACCTCGCCTAGTTTTGGCGGCCTGTCGCAGCCGTTATCCAGGGGATGGGCGCTGTCGCATGCTGACAACTACTAGAGGCCCCAGGCGTGAGCTGGATGTCAGGCTTGGACCAGTGGGGAATGGGCCCTGAAAAGTGCGTGACAGCCTTCCTTACCAAAGGTACTACGAATTCCTGTCATCCCAGACACCCCCTCCCCCCCCCCCCAATTGTTTTATATATAGTAAAGGCATACAACTCAGCCAAATAGTCGTGTCAATATATAGTTTACGCAGGAACATCAGTCGTAAGAGGGACACAGATTAAGAATCGCCAGATCAAAAGATTCTTTTACAAGAATACAGCGGACTGTTTTTGAATCAGTTTTGTTCGATGTTCAGATTTTGTAGAATGTCAACATTGTTCTTCTTCTTTGTCCAAAATTAAGAATTGTTCTGTAAAATATACGAGAGTAAGTTAATAAGTAAGTCACAAATGGCTGTAGAAAAATAACTACACATGATAACAACTTGAAACAAGTTTATTTGTATACATACATTGCCCCGTTATTTCTCAACATAATTTCCACCAACATTGATGCACTTATCCCATCGTTTTATCAGTCCTCCCAGACCCACTTCATGGAACTGCGTGCTTTGTTTTCATTTACCGACCATCCCACAGAACTGTGTGACTTTCTTATTGACTCGCCCTGGTAAGTTCAGAAGCCGCGAATTCGCCATCCATTACCGGTTGTGACGTTCTGTCTCCCGTTCCGTGGAGAAGAAGCTACGGACGCAATTTGAAATCCCGCATACTGAGTGATGCGGGCGATTTGGCAGCAGACCCACTTGCGTTGGTTTTCATGCAGTGGTATGAGTGTCGGTCGTTCAGAAAACAATGGCACACTAATGAATGTAAACTTGCCAAGAAATCACAAACAGCCAAACAATGCTAGCGTGGACTGTGACGTCCTGTATAGAGTATGCAGCTAACTATCTGAAATCCATTAAGGAAGGGAAAGTTGATAAAAAAAGAAATTTAGGGCATCAAACATATAAATGGACATACAACACCAAGATAGTTTGTTTGTTTTAAAGCCCTGTAACAGGGCCCTGCTGTGCCTATATGAAGTACTGGCACCATCACATTTTTGTAAGCCTCAGGGCACGGGGGAATAAGTGGCTATCTTTCTCTCGCATAGCGAGCGCCGAGTGCAGGTATCTAACTCCCGACCGACCGACCGACCGACCGACCGACCGACCGACCGACCGACCGACCGACCGACCGACCGACCGACCGACCGACCGACCGACCGACCGACCGACCGACCGACCGACCGACCGACCGACCGACCGACCGACCGACCGACCGACCGACCGACCGACCGACCGACCGACCGACCGACCGACCGACCGACCGACCGACCGACCGACCGACCGACCGACCGACCGACCGACCGACCGACCGACCGACCGACCGACCGACCGACCGACCGACCGACCGACCGACCGACCGACCGACCGACCGACCGACCGACCGACCGACCGACCGACCGACCGACCGACCGACCGACCGACCGACCGACCGACCGACCGACCGACCGACCGACCGACCGACCGACCGACCGACCGACCGACCGACCGACCGACCGACCGACCGACCGACCGACCGACCGACCGACCGACCGACCGACCGACCGACCGACCGACCGACCGACCGACCGACCGACCGACCGACCGACCGACCGACCGACCGACCGACCGACCGACCGACCGACCGACCGACCGACCGACCGACCGACCGACCGACCGACCGACCGACCGACCGACCGACCGACCGACCGACCGACCGACCGACCGACCGACCGACCGACCGACCGACCGACCGACCGACCGACCGACCGACCGACCGACCGACCGACCGACCGACCGACCGACCGACCGACCGACCGACCGACCGACCGACCGACCGACCGACCGACCGACCGACCGACCGACCGACCGACCGACCGACCGACCGACCGACCGACCGACCGACCGACCGACCGACCGACCGACCGACCGACCGACCGACCGACCGACCGACCGACCGACCGACCGACCGACCGACCGACCGACCGACCGACCGACCGACCGACCGACCGACCGACCGACCGACCGACCGACCGACCGACCGACCGACCGACCGACCGACCGACCGACCGACCGACCGACCGACCGACCGACCGACCGACCGACCGACCGACCGACCGACCGACCGACCGACCGACCGACCGACCGACCGACCGACCGACCGACCGACCGACCGACCGACCGACCGACCGACCGACCGACCGACCGACCGACCGACCGACCGACCGACCGACCGACCGACCGACCGACCGACCGACCGACCGACCGACCGACCGACCGACCGACCGACCGACCGACCGACCGACCGACCGACCGACCGACCGACCGACCGACCGACCGACCGACCGACCGACCGACCGACCGACCGACCGACCGACCGACCGACCGACCGACCGACCGACCGACCGACCGACCGACCGACCGACCGACCGACCGACCGATAAATAGATAGATAGATAGATAGATAGATATATAGATAGATAGATATATAGATAGATAGATACATAGATAGATAGATAGATAGATAGATAGATAGATAGATAGATAGATAGATAGATAGATAGATAGATAGATAGATAGATAGATAGATAGATAGATAGATAGATAGATAGATAGATAGATAGATAGATAAAGGGGGGTAGGTAGGTAGGTAGGCAGGCAGGCAGGCAGGCGGAGAGACAGATACATAGATAGATAGATCCCCGCCAGGGTCTGGGCGAAGCCGGGCCGGGTCAGCTAGTAATAATAATAATAATAATAATAATAATAATAATAATAATAATAATAATAATAACTGCTGAGACGGTACTGCATGATGATGATTATAAAGTTCTTCATATTTATTATGACACAGTCCACATTCATTTTATGTCATCATCATCATCATCATCATCATCATCATCATCATCATCATCATCATCATCATCATCATCATCATCATCATCATCGTGTGCCGTGCCGGTAAGCGTGGGCGGTCATGTTTCGCCATCTTACTCAATCACCAGAGTCGTGGATCAGCTCTGTGTTCTTGTCTCGTCCATACAACGTGGCCCAGTCATCCAGGTATTTACTTCTTTGCCCTCCTCTTGTTTTCTTCCCCTTGATTTTGCCAGTTGTCACCAAGTTTTCCAATTCATTTTATATAAGGTATGTGATATTGACTATATAACAAATCGATTTTTCTGTCACATCTTCAGATGTCCTCAAACTTTGTAACATACGGAATGTAACAAGAACTACGTATGCTAACATCAACGAAAGAAAGGATATCTCGTTCTGTGTTGTTGGAAATGATGAACTATACAAGCATGCCAATGTAAACGGAACACAATTACGCTGGGGGAGCAAGAAAAATGGATTCAGCATCGCTTACAGAAGTGTCACCAATAAAAAATACACGATAACCGTCTCGATACACAAGGTTGTCCAGGAACATGAAGGTCTGCTGAATGTAACGATCTTCCCCCGGGGCCGTCAGTACAGTCTGAGTGATGTTGTTCGAGTGAAAGTTCGAGGTAAGCATGGTCAGTTTAGCTTAGAGCGTTTTGAACTCAAGCGTAATCCATACACGTGCTACTGTTGCTAGTGCATTGGATTTCTTCTTCTTCTTCTTCTGTGTTCATCCGGATTTTATTTTATTTTTTTTACTTTTTTTTTTTATTCAGACGTAATTGCGGTATGTCTCGTTATGCACCCTTGGCCCAAAACACTTAGGCCAACACATCAGACTTTAGCTAGTGTTTTTTAAACCAGGTTAGCCGTCCTGGGGGACTCTCGCTGTTGTGGTGCCGTCAACATCCCAGCTGGTCAAGTTAGAACGGTCGGAGACTTCACGGTCAGCCCTCAAGGAAAGGCAGGGGCAGTCCACGGGCATTTACCGCCACCCAAGGAGGCTTCCATAATTTCAGAGCCGATACATAGCGATCTGGAACCGGGCTCACCCAAGGAGTCGCCACGTCCTGCATATGGCTGCTTTACTTCCTCACTTCCATCTATTGGGCATTTCGTTCGCCACAGGCCGCTCCCCGCACAAACCAGGAACGGTCGATCTACAGACGGCGCACACTCAACGAGTTTTCAGTTCGGACGTGTGTTGGACGCTGAGCCCGGAAAACAAGATAGTTAGAGCTGTTCCGGGCACGAGGGACATTTCACGCGTTTTTGCGTTGTGCCAATTTATTTGCAACCTTTGGGTCGGCACATCCGACTTCTGCGGGAGTTTGTTTTTCTTTTTATCAGGTTTCCCTTCCTGGGGGTTTCGAGGGACATTCTGTTATGGTGTCGTCCACATCACAGCTGGTCAAGTTAGAACGGTTAAAGACATCACGGTCAGCCCTCAAGGGAAGGCAGGGGCAGACCATGGGCATTCCCCACCATCCTGTGAGGCTTCCATAATTGCAGCGCCGGTACATAGCGCTCTGGGACTGGGCTCACCTAAGGAATCGCTACGTCTTGCTCATGGCTGCTTTAATTCCTCACTTCCAATATTGGGTATTTCGTTTGCCACTGGCCGCTCCCATCACAAACCAGGAACGGTCAGTCTGCAGACGACATCCACTCAGCAAGCTTTCACTTCGGACTTCCACGTAATGGATTCGCTAGCCAAGCGTTCCATTTCGTGTTAATGAGATATTTTTCCACCTTTGACTACGCTCACTCAGTGAGCTCAAGTAAAGACTTGCATCGTAACTATTGCGTGCGACTTGGACGCTTTTTTCCACCTTTAGTAACGCTCACGAGGTAGGCTGCATGTGATGTGATCTCAGCATCTTACCTCCACGCAGCAGTGAGCAAGTAGCGGCCAGGCCTTCTCATTCGGGGGATCCCTCATATCCCTCGGCTGAGAGCCGTAGAACAAGTGTCTTGGCCAAGCATGCAGCAGGCTCAACATGTCGCCTCCACTTAGCAGTGGGTGATTATCGGCCCGGCCCTCACATCCGCGGGATATTATCTTAGAGGCGTTCAGCCATATCCCTCAGCTGAGAGCCGTAGAATAATTGTCTGGACCAAGAATGTAGTGGCATCGTGCGCATGATTCGGACTTTGACTGCCTGTCCCCAGTCAACCTGCAAGGCAGCAGGTGTGTGTCTCTCTTGGTCTAGTTTCTATCCCTTGACCTGTCCGACATGGGAGACCCTACCAGTAACTGTGCTACCGTCGGCATAGCTCTTGGGGTCATTGGAACACGCAAGCCCCTCTACCACGACAAGGTCGAGACACGTCAGAGGGGGTGCACTGGACTGATTTTTGCGTGTGGATTAGCTTTCCCTATTGCCAGTGTCCCTCGCCATCAGCCGAACCCACTCTGACTTCTGAGGTAGTTGTAATTTACGTCCCCAATTCAAGGACGAGAAGTCAACCTTTTATTCAAAGTGACCGATGTAGGGGTTGAACCCGCTACTTCGTCATCAGTACACCGGATGTTTACGAGCGAGTGTTCTTATTCATTCCGCGACGCTGACCTCGGTAAATAATGAAAACGAGACACAGGAATGGTCAGCTTTACAAAAATGTCGCGTGCCCTAGACTAGCACAATATCCCCATTATGCTTCATGGAGTGAAACCGAAATTTTTACTAACTTATTTACTTGCCCTCAACGATGTCCTATTTATCTCTCAAGTACTCCCTGTCTGGTTTTCAAAGATATGTGGGTGGTAACGGAAATTGCCGAAACAATCACGGATTAGTTAAAACTTCTCTTCTGATGAGTGTATTAAGTATCTCTTTTGGGATTTCCGCAATTATTTTTAACATATGACTTCCTTTTGTTGGCGTTGATCTCTGATTCAGCCCACTTGGTGTATTTGTTTCAACTATCTGTTTCGATGGATTTGAGTTATTACTTTTGTCTTAAATTCATCCCTTATCAATGGACTCATCACATTGTGAACTTTGACACTGGACAAACACTCAAATATCCTGACTCATTCTATACTGTACAGAACAACATATTCTCATTGACTATCCCATACTGGCGGTATGGCGTAGAGGCCAATTTTTCGCCTCTAACAAATAGAAAATAAAGGATCCATGTACACGCCTTGAGACTATTGGGCCGGCTCCAAGGCTAAGGAGTTCGTAACCTCGGATACCACTTTCGAAACACAGATGCCGGCGATTTGGCAGCAGGCCGCCTTGCGTTGGGTTTGTATGAAATGGTATAGGTGCCGGTCGTTCAGAAAGCAATGTAAAACTATTGAACGTAAACTTGTCAAGAGATCAGAAACAGCAAACAAACAAAAAAATGTTTGAGTTGACTGCGACGTCCTGTAAAGGATTGAGTATATCATATTGTTTATAGACTATCGACATTTGATGGGTGTGTGATCAATATTACACCTGACGCCTTTATTTCCCAAAATACTTCCTATTACCTGTTTCAGACTGGATCGACCTGGAAGGCGAGCTAAACTTAGCTGTTCTACCGTGTTTCCCCGATAATAAGACATGGTCTTATATTAATTGTAGCTTTAAAAACTGCACCAGGGTTTATTTTCGGGTGCTGTCTTATATTTTTGTTTATACAGATACAAAAATCTAAATTTATTCACTTACAAAATTCTACATTTATTAAAATATAGTCATGTCATCTTCTTCTGGAACATCGTCGTAACTCTCCAAATCTCGAATTCCGGCCTGAATTTCTTGCGACTCAATTTCCTGTAGAACCATTAGTCCCAGTTTCTCATGTCCAGCAATAAAGCTTTCCTTAAATGAGCATTTCTTGTCCATGTAGCCTGCTCGTAGTGCATTGGTAACTTTATTTCACATCAGTGACGTATTGAATTATGAACCACATCCGTTCATTATTAAGTGCGCACAAGTGGCGTCTGTACTCCGACTGGCCATTCGGCAAAAAGTCTCTCATTCTAGCTGACGATGGAGGAGCGGAAATGTACATAGAATACCCAAATAATACTAGGTACACGGCCAGAGTACCAACAGGAAAGTACTGCCATGACTATAATGTTGAAATTGAAGCAATCAAGATAACAACAGAGAAATTACTAAATACCAGCCATGGTACACAACCTGTGGTGCTATTGACAGATGCAAAATCAGTACTCGAGGCGCTCCTGTCTGGGAAATTGTCAGTACTAAGGACACTACTTTTGAACTTGGCAGTCAGCATAAGGTCACCATACAGTGGATGCCATCCCACTGTGGAATACCTGGAAACGACAGAGCTGATCGATTGGCTAAGGAAGGAGCAAAATAAGAACAGCCTGATGTGCCTATTACATACCATCAAAAGAAAATAATGATTAAATCAGTCAGAAAGCCACCAAAACCTGCTCAAGCTGACTACCACATTATGGACAGACCAGAACAAGTCATTGTTCTGCGCCTCAGAACGTGACACAATAAATTACGCAACCACATGTATACAAATTTCAAGATTGGTGAATCAGCCATTTGCACATGTGGAGTGGCGTCGCAGACAGCAGAGTACATACTCCAAGACTGCCTAAATTACATGTCTAGGCAAACCTTCTGGCCTAGAGAGACGACAGTGGAAGATAAACTCTATGGACCGCTGAGTGAACTAAAGAAGACAGTTAAATTCATACAAGAGACAACATTGCAGTTATAGACACATTTCAAGGGAGCGAAAGAAGAAGAAGAAGCTGATGATCTTAACTAGGGCTTATTTTATGGGTAGGTCTTATATTAAAAGCACCCTGAAAAATCGTGCTAGGGCTTATTATAGGGGTAGTGCTTATTATAGGGGTGGGACTTATTTTCGGGGAAAAGCGGTAGTATTTGAGATCATCCGGGAAACAGATACTTTGGCCGTGTTAAACAACACGGTGGCAGGGAAATAACAATGATGGATGGCATGGTTTCTAGGAGGAGAGGCTGTCGTCGACCAGCCAGAAGGTGGAAACTCGACACTGCAGGTACCTTGAGCATAAGGGTGCGTGAGGCAGGAGGATTGACACGAGATCTATCGACTTTTCGATGTGCCACGACGAGAGCGACGTTCTGCAATGGACTTGCTACATAATGAGTACCTTAGAATGTAGCGAAAGAGTTCTCAACCGTTTTCCTAGTACCGCCTCTTTGTTTCTGAGACCACACCCCTTACATAATCACATGCATATAAGCTCTACTCTGTGGCTTTAACTCACAACCTCACGGTCGTACTGGAGCTGTCGACCTCACAGTCGTCTTTATTATTGACTGACAGGCACGTGGCCGTCTTGACAAAGGTTTGTAAAATGGAGCTATACCCCTCCATAGCACAAATCCTGGGCTGCGTTTAGAGACCATGTGTTGCCCACGCAGCATGATTCCTCTCTCGGTTTGCCTAGTTTACCCCAGAGGAAAGGTAACACCAATGCGTCTCGAACAAGACCAGCTGCAGAAGTTGCCGGATCAGCACAGCAATGGTCTAACTCTCCGCCCGTCGGAGCTTCCATCCTAGACCAGTTTCCGACCAAGGCTTGGGGCCTGTTCTGCCCTGCCATGACATTTAATCTTTGGGTTGCATTTCCTCGCACTAGTGTAAGGCTTGCACCCTCCAAATTGCGCTCGACCGCCCGAAAGTTTATTATTATTAATATTATTATTATTATTATTATTATTATTATTATTATTATTATTATTATTATTATTATTATTATTATTATTTGTCACTTGAAACGTCATGGAAGTTTGGAGAGAACAATAATAGAAGGGCATATGCCCGGGAAGACAGGAAGAGAAAGGTCAAAGATGTGGCAGATGATCTCCAAATAGTTGTATCGGACGTCGGACATCTTGCTTGTGGTCGAAAAGTTTTCCGGAAAGTTATTATGGGAGCGAGGTTCTGCAAAATACATGCTACTGAATGAATGAATTATTATTATTATTATTATTATTATTATTATTATTATTATTATTATTATTATTATTATTATTATTATTATTATTATTATTATTATTATCCCTTGGCATCTTGCCGTCTTGACAGACAATTGTTTGTTACATTCTGCTTTAAACAAGGCATAATAACTACAACCCATGGCGGTAGCGACAGACCAATTCACGCATTCATGTTCGTCCACAATGGATGCATGTGAACACATGGTCATTTCCACCATCACGCATCATCTGAGCACGGTCGAAATCGGGCTCGACGCCTGCTAAGGGAAAGATTGGCCATCTATTCCTCAGTGCATTCAAACCTAGAACATGTGAGGGCGCCTTCACAACACAAACCCACGGCAGGCAACTGCTTCGAGACCATTTTTATTAATATATTAAACCAAATTAATTTTTCCCGCAAACGGATTATTCTTTATTGTTCATTAACTGTCATTTTGTTAATTTCTTGTAACATTTTAATTGTAAATAATTGTACTGTTCACCTTTTTTTTCTTCAGAAACTACACACGCAAACAGTTCAAACACGGAGAATGATCCGCCGGTGAAATATAAATATATATCAAGAGAATCTATCTCAATACCAGTTGCTTGCGTTGTTGTCTCTCTGGCCATTGCGACAACAAGTATGACGACATATCTCCTCGTTTCTAGATGTTTACTCAAAGGTACGTTTAGCACAACATTGTATTGTCGCCTTTAATCCATTGCTGGCGTGCCTCTGAAGGATTTTCAGGACTCAGAAATAAATAACGTTTGTCTTTGTGGGCGCCTTGGAGAGCTAGTTAGTTGCATGTCCTTTACGAACGTTGCTGTCAAAACCAGCATGTACTGGCTGTCTGTTATTTTCTAGGCAGTGTCAAGCAGATTGCCGTTGCTTTCTGGGCGGCCGTCGCTCATGCCATTACGGAGATCGTCTCGAGAGGGATTCGAGCACATGGTGGTAAAGCAAGCATGCTAGTCACTTCTCTACCTCGACTCCCAGGATTGATTCAGTTAGATATATGGTGCTGTAGCAATGATCCGTGAGATTTACGAACAGCCAGCCCACAGGCTGACATCTGGAAGATGATGATGTTGATGAGGATGTTTATTGATGATGATGTTGATGATGACGATTATAGTGCTAATAGTGATGGTTGTGGTAATAATGATGATAATTGTGGTGGCGGTGGTGATGGTGATGCTGGTGGTGGTGACGATGATGCTGATGATGTTGGTGGTGGTGGGGATGGTGATATTGGTAGTGATGGTGATGTTGGTGGTGATGGTGATGTTGGTGGCGGTGAAGATGGTGATGTTGGTGGTGGTGGTGGTGGTGATATTGGTAGTGATGGTGATGTTGGTGGTGATGGTGATGTTGGTGACGATGATGCTGATGATGTTGGTGGTGGTGGGGATGGTGATATTGGTGGTGATGGTGATGTTGGTGGCTGTAGTGATGTTGGTGGCGGTGAGGATGGTGATGTTGGTGGTGATGATGATTATTATGTTGGTGGCGGTGGGAATGGTGATGTAACGTTGGTGGTGATGGTGATGATATTGGTCCTGGTAACGTTCGTGGTGGTGGTGATGTTGGTGGCTGTAGTGATGTTGGTGGCGGTGAGGATGGTGATGATGATGATGATGATGATGATGATGATGATGATGATGATGATGATGATGATGATGATGATGATGATGATGATGATGATGTTGGTGGTGGCGGCGATGGTGATGGCGATGTTGATGGTAATGGTGATGTTGGCGATGATGGTGACATTAGTGGCGGTGATGATATTGGTGGTGGTGGTGATGATGTTGGTAGTAAAGACGATGAAGCAGATGATGGTGGTGGTGTAATGATGGTAATGTTGGTAGCGGTGGCGATGGTGATGTTGGTGGTTATTTATAATGCTATTTATAATGAATATTGGCATGATGTGATGATGATAAAGATGATGAAGATGATGATAATGATATTTAAGGGATAAGGACACGAGAGTGGTGAGCTTGAGAGAGAGAGAGAGAGAGAGAGAGAGAGAGAGAGAGAGAGAGAGGGAGAGGGGAGAAATGGAGAGAGAGTGGGAGAGAAATGGAGACAGAGAGGAAAAGAAATGGAGATGGAGGAAGAGAGAAAGAGGAGCTATAGTCACGGAGAGACTGATGGAATGATTTAGAGAGATATAGAGGGGGAAATATATAGAAAGAGGTAAAGAGAGGGGGAGAAATTGGGACAGAGAGAGATAAGTGAAAGAAAAAGACAGAAGAGCGAGAGAAAGTTCAATTAATAACAAGGACCTAGTGTCTCTTAATATAACAATGTCATGGCACAGGCTGGGGTGGGTTGTCTGATTTCTGGTGAGTTGATGTCCACGTTTTCATAGACAGCGATAAGGTCTACATTATTGAGTAAAGGTCTTTCAAAAGACGTATTATGTCGGTAAGACACATCAAACATCAATAAACAGATATTACTCATCATCAACATCCACCTTTTGCAGTCATGCGCCCGATGGGTGGCACCGGATAGTGTCATTCCATGTGATTGTACAATGTTTTTGATGTCAATCCATTGTCTTCTCGGGCGTTCTCTTGCTCTTGTATCAGATCTTCTTTGATGTAGCGCCAGTGCTGGTAGTTGATGGTGTTAAATCCTAACAAGATGGCAGAACCATTTGTTCTTCTGCCTTTCAATATATGCCTGTCTGTTAACATCATTTCTTACTCACAGATATTACTGAATTTGTTAACTTATACATTGGCACCTTGCCGTCTTGACAGACGATAGTTTGTGCTTTAAAAAGGCATAATAACTTTTAACTATGGCGGTAGCGAGTGTGACTGATAAGGCCAATTTGCGCTGTAAATGTCCGTTCACAGTGGGTGCATGTGAACACGTGGTCATTTCCACCATCATGCACCATCTTACGTCTCAAACGCTTGGTGTGTGACTTTTCTGCAATAATTTTCTCCTTTGACTTTATTCCATTTCTGATATTTGCCCTCCATGCAACACGTTCAGTGGCGACTTGCTCCCAATGTGCATTATCAATGCCTGTATCAATCATGTCCCGCTTACACACATCTTTGTATCGTAGTAGAGGCCGACCCTGAGATCTCTTACCCATCTGTAATTCACCAAAAAAGATATCCTTTGGTATTCTACCATCATCCATCCGCCTAAGATGTCCTATCCATCTAAGTCTACGAAGACTGAGCATGGAATAAACTGTCACACAACCTGATCTTTCCAATACTTCAGTATTTGTGATTTTGTCTTGCCACTTAATACCAAGAATTCTTCGCAGACACCGCATATGAAAGCTGTTTAAATTGTTCTCTTGGTGTGAGTAAGTTGTCCAGGTTTCACTGCCATAGAGAAGAGTACTAAGGACACAGGCTTGATAGACAAGGACTTTTGTTTTGGCAGTAAGCTTCCTGTTCTCCCAGACTCTTTTTCTTAACCTGTTCATTGTTGTTGCTGCCTTACCAATCCGGATGTTGATTTCCTGATCTAGGGATAATTTGCTATTTACCACCGATCCTAGATATGTAAAATGATCTACTATCTCTAGTTCGGTGTCGTCAATAAAGATTGATGGTACCCCATGTGCACCTTGTGACATAATCTGTGTCTTCTTTTTGCTAATTGTTAAACCAAATTCAGAACAAGCATTGGAGAATGCAGATAGTAGACATTGCAATTCTTCCTCAGAGTGGGTCGTAACTGCAGCATCATCTGCAAAAAGCAACTCTCTGATCAGTACCCTCCTAATTTTGGTCTTAGCCTTCAATCTCTGAGCATTGTAGAGGCCGCCATCTGAGCGTGAGTGAATGTATATACCACCATCCTGATCACGAAATGCATATTTCAGTAGAAGTGAAAAGTATATTCCAAAGAGGGTGGGAGCTAGTACACAACCTTGCTTAACTCCACTCTTGATTTCAAATTCTTCAGAAGTTGCACCATCAAACTTGATTATACCCTTCATGCCTGTGTGGAACGATTCCACAATAGACAGAAGAGTTGGTGGGCAGCCAATCTTCTTTAGTGCCTTGAACAGACCCTCACGACTGACCAAATCAAATGCCTTTGTGAGGTCGATGAAGGCAATAAACAGTGGTTGATTCTGTTCACGGCATTTTTCTTGCATTTGTCGCAATGAGAATATCATATCAGTGGTAGACCGGTTCTGTCGAAAGCCACACTGTGATTCGGGGTAGACTTGATCTCCTAGGACTTGAAGTCTGCGCAGAACAATTCTGGCAAATACTTTTCCAACAATACACAGAAGTGAGATACCCCTATAGTTGTTGCAGTCGCTCCGATCGCCCTTGTTCTTGTACAGTGTTATGATGCTTGAATCTTTGAAATCCTGTGGGACTTGTCCTTCACGCCAGCATAGCTCTATTAGCTGGTGGATCTGTATAGTGAGTGTGTCTTGCCCACTCCTGATAACCTCTATTGGAATCCCATCCTACCTGGAGCCTTGCCAGATGCAAGTTCATTTATAGCACACTTAACTTCTGTTATGGTGGGAAGTGTGTCCAGGTGGTCAAGAGTTGGTAGAGCCTCTATGGCGTTGAGGGCATTATCCGCTAGTTTGGTCTCACTTGAGTAAAGCTCCAAATAGTGCTCTACCCATCTGTCCATCTGCTGTTTCTTATCAGTGATGACTTCTCCAGTCAAGGTTTTCAATGGTGCACGTCTTTTGATCACTGGACCACAGGCTTTCTTTATTCCTTCATACATGCTTCTTATGTCTCCCTTATCACTTGCGATTTGAATGGACTCACATAACTTGATCCAATAATCATTTGCACACTGCCTGGCAGCCTTTTGCACGTCCTTCCTAGCTTGCCTTAGCTCACTCAGAGTGTTACGCGTTGGTCTTTCCTTGTTTCTTAAGAGAGCTTTCTTCTTCTTATCAATCAAGGGCTGCAGAGTCTCGCTGTTGGCCGCAAACCAGTCCTGCCTCTTATGATCCACAGTGCCGTAAACCTTTACGGCAGTTTTACAAAGAGTTTCCTTAAGTTTATTCCATTTATCATTTACTGTACAATTTTCTGGTGTATCAGTGAAAGCGTCTTCAAGTTGCTGTTGAAACTGAAAGCACTTTTCAGGATCATGAGTGTTAATAATATTAATCCTGGGGCTAGATTTGTGTTTAGCTGTGTAGATTCTCTTTGGTCTCAGTCTAACCCTTGCAACAACCAAAGAATGATCCGTATCACAGTCAGCACTGTGGTAACTACGAGTCAATGATATATGGTTCAGATGTTGTCTCCGTGTGATGATGAAGTCCAGCTGGTGCCAATGGCCGGATCTTGGATGTTTCCATGTGACCTTATGCATCTCTTTTGTTTTAAAAAAAGAGTTTGTAATACATAGGTCATTACTGGTGCAATGCTCCAGCAGCCTTTGCCCATTTTCATTCATGCGACCGATGTTGTATTTTCCAAGGCACACTGGCCATGAACTCGAGTCCTTGCCCACACGAGCATTGAAATCACCGAGCATATAAATGTAGTCGGATTTTGGAACTGCCTTGATCACAGAGTCTAACTCCTCATAGAACAAATCCTTCACATCATCAGAGGAATCGAGTGTCGGTGCATATGCAGTAATAATGGTGGCAAACCCACAAGAGGTTGCCAAGCGCAGGGATAATAGTCTTTCATTTCCTCCTGCTGGAATTTCAATCATTCCCAGTAGCGAATTCTTTACTGCAAAGCCCACACCGTGTTGCCTTTTTTCTGCCTGCCCTTTACCCTTCCAGAAAAAGGTGTAGTTGTTTTCCCTGAGTGACCCTTCCTCAGCGAGGCGAGTCTCCTGCAGGCCAGCAATATCAATGTTAAGACGATTGAGTTCGGCATCAATCACAGCCGTTTTTCTCACATCGTCAATATTGGTCAAGTCAGTGGAAAATCCTGGACACATGGTTCTCACGTTCCAGGTTGCAAGCCGTAGCTTGAGGTTTCTATTTATATTTTTGTTTGTACCTGGTGCATTGGTTTTACAGCCTGCGATTCAGATTTTGTCCTAGCCCCAAGCACCCATTGAAGCAGGCAGGCTGTGGCGGATCAGCACCCAATTGGCTGGGGGCTGCCCAGCTTGAGGCGGGCGGTAGCTGATCAGTGACACCTATAGGTGTCTCCCACCGTCAGAGGCAACGCGTGGCGCCCCATGTCTACGCCAACTGACAAGGACTTATAACCCGTAACAGTTGCCTCTCGCTTTGATTCCGAGACCAGTTAAGACCAGGGATGGAGTTATTGCCTCTCCATAGCACAAAGCCTGGGCTAAAATATAGAGATCATGTGTTGCCCATGCAGCATGATCCCTCTCTCGGCCTGCCTAGTTCACTCCAGAGGAAAGGTAACACCCCTACATCTGGAACAAGACAAGCTGCAGAAGCTGCCGGATCAGCAAAGCAATGCTCTAACTGTCCGCCTGTCGGAGCTTCGATCCTAGACCAGTCGCCAACCAAGGCTTAGGGCCTGGTCTGCCCTGCCATGACAATTTTGTCTTTAGCTTGCATTTCCTCGCACCAGGGTAAGGCTTGTACCCTCCCAATTGCGCTCTTCCGCCCGAAGCCGTTGGCACAATGTGGGGTGTCGGGTTTGGTAAGCGCCGCCCAACGTTCGGCGCTAACAGAAACCAGATAGTACCGTCTACTGTTATACGGTAGCTCAGTCATATCTGACTAAGACCTGACTGCAGTTTCAATCATTCCCAGTAGCGAATTCTTTACTGCAAAGCCCACACCGTGTTGCCTTTTTTCTGCCTGCCCTTTACCCTTCCTTATAGTTAACTTATAGTTCTGTGATAAAGCGACTTATGTGCACCTAGAGTAAATGTGAAAATGTTTACAAGCAGAGTAGATATAAATATTGTGCAAGTATTGTAGATGTGGACATTGTCAGGAAATGTTAACGACGAATATTTTACAGGCTCGAGTGTGTATAAAGAGAATGACAAGTCGGGAGAACTTTCCCTAAACAAGGAATACGAGGTGATAACAATCTCTTTACAGCTATGCATGTCTATTTCTCATCGTGATGTTTGCTTCACATTCCTTCTCTCTTTATGATCTTCTGTGTCTGTCTTTCTTTTTATCTGCGTAATCCTCTCACTTTGTTTCCTTTTTCTAACCGTTTCTCTCAGTATACTAGCAAATGTTTCTTTTTCTGCCGTTTCTCTCAGTACACTAGCAAGTGTTTCTTTTTCTGCGTTTCTCTCAGTATACTAGTATTTGTTTCTTTTTCTGCCGTTTCTCTCAGCATACTAGTATGTGTTTCTTTTTCTGCCCGTTTCTCTCAATATACTGGTATGTGTTTCTTTTTCTGCCCGTTTCTCTCAGTATACTAGTATGTGTTTCTTTTTCTGCCCGTTTCTCTCAGTATACTGGCATGTGTTTCATTTTTTGCCGTTTCTCTCCGTATACTGGTATGTGTTTATTTTTCTATCCGCTTCCCTCAGTATACTAGTATGTGTTTCATGTTTTGCCCGTTTCTTTCAGTATACTAGTATGTGTTTCATGTTTTGCCCGTTTCTTTCAGTATACTAGTATGTGTTTCATGTTTTGCCCGTTTCTCTCAGTATACTAGTATGTGTTTCATGTTTTGCCCGTTTCTCTCAGTATACTAGTATGTGCTTCTTTGCAAGCTTGATTATTCCCCTGCATGTTGCTTTGTCTGTAGTCTCGCAATGTTCCTTTGTTTATTTTGTCTATTTGTCTGTCTCATAACATTGCAATATACATTGTTTCTATTCACAGAATTCATAACCATGATTTCTCTATGTGAATCTAACATACATAGTAGATCATGTGCAATGTCTCCAGATCATCTTTCCTGTACAGTGAAAATATTTTCAGAAATGTAGAAGTTATGAAAGGAATCATCAATTGAGGATGAAACATCCATAACCTTATATAAGCAGATGACACAGTATTGATTGCAGACAATGAACAGGATCTGCAACATTTTGTAGATGTGGTTGTTGCAAACAGTAAACAACTAGGGTTATAATTAAATTGTAAGAAGGCAGATTATGATCGTCACAAGGAACAAGGAAATACCATAATGCAATATATAAAAGTAAATGGGAATATTTTTAAACAAGTGAATCGGTTCAATTATCTCAGAACAGTCAAAATATCTGATGGGAGATGCCTTGAAGAGATTAGAACAAGAATCACCATGGCGAAGGTAGCATTTTGCAAGATGGAAAACATATTGACCAATTAAAAAGATGTCATTTGCAACGAGAAAAAGAGTGTTGAAGTGCTACATAAAATCTGTGCTTTTGTACGGATGTGAAGCGTGGATAATAAGCAAACAGGCTAAAAAAACATCTGACGGCTGTAGAACTGTAGTTTCTTGGGAAAATGCAAAGAATACCATGGACAGACAGAAAAACCAATCACCAAGTCCTAGAAAAAACAAATAAAATTCGTAAATTGATTAGAGAAATTAGACGTAGACAGTCACAATTGTTTGAATGTTTGGACCCGTTGTGAGAAGAAATAAATTGGAGAACTTGGTGACAACTGCAAGATCGAGGGGAAGAGAACAAGAGGAGGGTAGAGAAGTAAATACCTGGATGGCTTGGCCACGTCGTAGGTCGAAACAAGAACACTGAGCTTAATGATCCATGACTCTTGTGATCGAGTGAGATGGCGAAACATGACCGCCCACACTTACCGGCATGGCACATGATGATGATGAGTAGATAATTATGTGCGAAAGATGAGTGGTTGGAAGGGTCTGGTGTAAGAAGGGTATATGTGCCGAATTAGTGACCCTTTGAAAATAAAGGTTGGTTGATCTTATACAACCGATGTGCTGATGCTGAGGTGGCGGGTTCAACCCCTACACCGGTCTGTTGGACTAAAATGTTGACTTCTCATCATTGGCTTGACGACGTTAATTACATGTAACTCTGAAGACGGAGTCTTCTTCTTCTTCTTCTTCTTCTTCTTCTTCTTCTTCTTCTTCTTCTTCTTCTTCTTCTTCTTCTTCTTCTTCTTCTTCTTCTTCTTCTTCTTCTTCTTCTTCTTCTTCTTCTTCTCGTCCCCCTCCTCCTTCTTCTTCTTCTTCTTCTTCTTCTTCTTCTTCTTCTTCTTCTTCTTCTTCTTCTTCTTCTTCTTCTTCTTCTTCTTCTTCTTCTTCTTCTTCTTCTTCTTCTTCTTCTTCTTCTACTTCTTCTTCTTCTTCTTCTTCTTCTTCTTCTTCTTCTTCATCTTCTTCTTCTTCCTCTCTGCCACTGCTACTACCACCTTTCATTTCACAATGGTGCATTAACTCTCCAAAAACTCAGTCAATCACTTAGTATCCGTGTTCACAGCTGATTCCATTCAGCAGCTCAAGGTTTCTACGGAACGACGCCGCCAGTATCACGCCAAACCTCCTTGGTTGCATCTTACTACATGCATGTTGGGTTACCCTGTTACTCATAACTACTACTTGTATGGACTCCGACGTCAAACGGGGTCCTGTTTGTTGTATTAAATATGGTAACAAAACAATATTTCTTATTTTCAGGATTTATATTCAGTTATCCAGCCATATGAAACAATAAAAGACAAAGGTGTGGTCAGAAAGGAGAGTTTTCTCGAAGATGAACTGAAATCACCGATTGTTTCATGGCTTCGTGCAACAATCCCAGAAACCACACAGGAACCTGTGTACGCTGTTGTCAACAAGGTGAAACATGTTATTCTTTAATTATTCGTTAATTGTTAATCATACGCTCAAGCATTATTGATTAGTACTTTTTTGGCATTCGTACTGTAATTTACGTCCAGACGTTAAGGACGATAACTCAACATTTTAGTCCAACTGACAAGTGATGGGGCTGAAATAGCTACCTCAGCATCAGCACAGCGGAAGTTTAAGAGCGAGCGCTCTTATCAATTCGACCATGATGACCTCCTCATTAACTATACGTTGATGAATTTAAATTAATTGTTGACTATACGCTGTAGCACGAATTAGGCAAAGATGTCCTTTGTTATCAGATCTCTTTTCTTTTTGTAGCGAAATAATGATGAGACAGGTGAACGATTGGCCAGGAACACGAGTTGGGGGTTATAATATAATCAACCTGCGCTGTGCAGATGGCACAATATTGATAGCATAAACAATCTGCGCTGTGCAGATGGCACACTATTTATAACGTAAACAATCTGCGCTGTGCAGATAATAAAATATTGATAACATAACCAACCTGCGCTGTGCAGATGGCACACTACTGATAACTTAACCAACCTGCACTGTCCAGATGGCATAATATTTATAACATAAACAATCTGCGCTGTGCAGATGGCACACTATTGACAACATAAACAATCTGCGCTGTGCAAATGTATCATTTTTCGATGTAGTCACCACTGCGTTCAATGCAAGTCCTCCAGCGCCTATAAATTGCTTGGATTCCTGCAGGAAAAAAAATGCTCTTGTTCGCGTGTGTAACCACTCATGCACCACCTTCTGTACATCTTCACAGAAGTCACACCGTTTTGAAACTTCCTACTCCACTCAAACACTTGCTGGACTGACAAGCATGCGTCACCATACTGGGCTTTCCTTCACAAATAAATTTCTATATGTTCTATCTCTTCACTGATTTTTTTACAAAATGGATAACAGAACGGTGCCCCTCTTTGGTGCGTGTCAAAAGTGGGGCGGCCATCTTTAAACGGTCCTTATGACGTCCTGTGTTCGTCCGCACCGAGGTGTCACATTCTGAACACACTTGATATCCGTACCAACAATATTGACAGGTTACAAGACAACGGTATGGTTATTGTAATTCCTATCTTACTTTTTAAGGTTTTCATTTGAAGCCACCTCGTAGATCGGGTTATTATGTGCCTGATGTATTCCCATTACCTGTGCCTTATCCTTATGAATTCATAAACCTAATTGCTGTGACAATGATTGTTTCTACAGAGTAAGGCTAAACAGCTTGTGGCTGCAATGAACGATTCCGTGCTGACCTTGCTCTCAGAAGAAGCAGACAGCGCAAGTTTTGATTACGATCCAGAACACCAAATTACTTTTTAGTGGGTCCAAGAATCTTGAAACGACAGGCACTTTGGTTCAAGAAAACCACAATCAATTCACACGGATTATGATTGGCGCTTGTATAAAATGTAATATATTTTACACGGTGCATTAATTAACGTTCCGAGTGCTTGTGTGTTCGTTATTACTTATTATTTGACCTATATTTGGTTAATATACATTTCTAAGAACTCTAAGGCTATACAGGACAGTTTTAGTTTAGGTTAATCGACGGATCAACATCACAGCACATGGGTGTAACCCATAAGTGCTCCGTTCTACTTATTACTTATTACTCCGTTCTACTCGTTACTGCAGCTCCATTCCTTGACACAGTTCTTAAATGCACCTAGATTATGGGTGTTTCTTTCAAATTTGTTGTAACTGTCAGCTAAAAAGATCGATCATATTACTTTCAGGAGGTGTCACAAAATATATTACATGGGATTTTTTATTTTAAATCACGGCACGCACTAAAATAATTGTCCCGCAGCTGTTTTCCTACTATGGGCTTGTTATGAGCTAGGGTCATAACATATAAGCCTGAATGCACGGAGGAACAGAGGTAATAGTCATGCCCTCACTTCACCCGGCCAAGCGTCCAAAGGAACAGAGGCAATAGTCATGCCCTCACTTCACCAGGCCTAGCGTCCAAAGGAACAGAGGCAATAGTCATGCCCTCACTTCACCAGGCCAAGCGTCCAAAGGAACAGAGGCAATAGTCATGCCCTCACTTCACAGGCCAAGCGTCCAAAGGAACAGAGGCCATTGCCTTGCCCTCTCTTCATCAGGCCAAGCGTCCAAAGCTCTTCCGGCCGTGCTCATAACATTATAAGTGCAACTCCTAATAAACTATGCTAACTCGCTCGTTACGACATATACTCATGAGTATTTTTGTCAGTGACGACACTGCAAGCTTGTCTTCTGATACGGACATGTCACAAGCAGTGACACCCTCTCAAAGGCAGTCTTCTGGGGAGCAGTCGAGGGCAATCAGAGATGAGGAAGGCAGAGAACATCCTAGACTTATAACACTCAAGAGTGGGCAGGATGCATTATATCCATACTTGCGGATGTTGCTGAGAACAGAGACAGCAGCGGAAGTCTCGCCGCTGACGCTTCCATCATGACTACACCAATGACTCACGTTCCGGGTTACAGGATGAGCTAGGATTGATTATGTAGCTGAAAGAGACGGACGAGCCGCGGTTTCTTGCTTGATTCAAAAACAAAAATTCCAAATTTTGCCTCGTTCAACCTGCTTCTTCAGCCTTGGTTAGAGTTGAGGTCCGTGGTTTTTTTTTTTTTTTTTAACCCTGTTTCTTGTCTGTGTGCTCTTACGAGTGAGTCCTGTCTAGGACTGGTTATATAAGCGTTTATGTCTGTGACTTCAGCTGGGGAGTTGGTCGGCGAGTTGTCCTTTGTGCCTGTCTCCTCTGGCAGTTTCTTTGTTCAATGTTGTCTTCTGGCTCGTCTGTTTTGCTAGGATGCAGTCCTTATAAGGAATATTTTCTTGGTTGTGTGTCAATGCCTTTTTGCCTTAGCATCTCATAGAACTCGGCTTGAGCTTTTTTCCACTCCACCTGTGATGCTTTTTCATCTTTGCTTTCGCTCCAGTTATCTTCAGGTGTGTCGGAAAGCTCCTCTAGGCTACATTCATCTACCTGGCAGGATGCTGATTTCACCTCGAGTTGCTTGGCCTTCATGGTTTTAACTGCTGGTTTTAACTTGCTGCTTCTGATTAGTCTGTGGTTTTGCTTCAGCTTGCATCTTTTTGCCTCTTTTTGTGTGTGTGTGTATTGTCTTTAGAAGCTTTTCGATGTTTTCTTGTTGAGTTTCATCTTGCGGCTTCTCCGTGTCTTTTCCGTGGCTTTTGCTGGTTTGTTTTGGGTTAGCTCCTTCAGTTTTTAGCATTTGTCTCTCTGCTTTGATGTCTCATAGAATCTCTTCATTCTTCTTTGTCATCTGCACAATGTGCTCCACCTCTTGCTTGATGTTTTGCTGGATCTCTTTTATTTCAGCAAGCAGTTTTTCATTGTCGCTGGTTGGTGCCGGTGATTGAAGTATCTTGACTTGCTTCTACTTCTTCTTTCGTTCGCCTGAAATATGTTTATAACTGCAATGTTGTCTCTTGTATGAATCTAACAGTCTTTTTTAGTTCACTCAGTGGTCCATAGAGTTTATCTTCCACTGTTGTCTCTCTAGGCCAGAAGGTTCGCCTGGATACGTTGTAGTTTGGGCAATCCTGGAGTATGTGCTCTGCGGTCTGCGACGCCAAACCACATGTGCACATGGCTGAGTCACCAATCTTTTTGTATACATGTGGTTGCGTAATCTATTTTGTCCTGCTCTGAGGCGCAGAAGAATTACCTGTTCTGGTCTGTCCATAACGTGGTAGTCGTCTTGAGTAAGGTTTGGTGGCCTTCTGACTGATTTGATCATTCTTTTCTTTTGGTGGTATGTAATGGGCACATCAGGTTGTTCTTCATTTGCTCCTTCCATAGCCAATCGATCAGCTCTGTCGTTTCCGGGGACTCGTCAATCTGGCTTTGTAGTTGAGATCTTTCCGCTTGCGAGATACACGTGACTGTCTCGCACCTCCGCATTGCTTCCTTATATGGTGTCTTTGTGGTAGTGGCGATCTTTAAGACGTCTCTGTGTCTTTGGAGATATGGACAGCCCAAGTATCTTGCTCCATGCTTGCCCAGGCATTGGCGCACATTCTCTTGTTGTTGGGTGCTCGGAAGTCTGTGTCCTGTTTGGCCAGCGGACACTCCTTGAAGGCGTGGTGATCGGCGCAATATCGGCAGATCTCTGTCTTACTGCAACATGTTGCTCTGCTATGGCCGGCCCTATGGCATCTCGAGCATTGAGCGATTCTTGGAATGAATCTTTCAGGTTGTTGTGTTTTCTTGTTTACCGATACCTGGCGCGGTATCTCGCTGCCCTCAGTCGTCACCACCGCTAGCGTAGTAGGGATCTTGGAGTACGTCAGGATCCGCTCCGCCCTCAAGATTTGGATGTGGAGATTCTCTTCTTGTAGCTGCTTCAGGATTTGTTCATCTGACAGCTCCGCTTGGATACGTTTAACTCTTTCACTACCAAACAAAAACTGGGCTGTGACCAAACAGACATTTATGGCAGAAAATTGGAACTAGGGGTGTGTTACAATAATGCTTTTAAAATGGTTAAGGTGGTAGAAGACCTATTGTATTACATATCAAATTAAAGAGGATTGCACAAGGAACATGACAGTGTTAATAATTAATTGATAGGTTACAAATATTATGACAATAATGAGAGGTTTAATAATAACAAATGAAATTAAAGAGGTAAAAATTATTTAAAAAACTGCACATATAAGGTGTTTTCTACACTCCTATACTGCTAATCATGTTTAATTTACTGAATAATCAAACAAACACCACTTGTCTTCAAGAATATAAACAGTATTGCGCATTAAAGTAACCCAAAAAGAAGTTTTGGTGCATATTCTGAACCATGTATTTTTCACAAATAATGACAAAAAATAATGGCTGAAATCTTGAAGGTGGGGTCTGTCACAGTAAAGTTATGAAAATGGTTACAATTGTAGCAGAAATGTTGTATTATATATCAAAATAAAGGGGATTGCACAAGGAATATGTTGGTAGGAGAATGTTTGCTTTAGGTTGTAAATAAAATAAAAATAATAATATAATTTGTAA
This sequence comes from Cepaea hortensis, assembly GCA_963921405.1. Lineage (NCBI taxonomy): Eukaryota > Metazoa > Mollusca > Gastropoda > Stylommatophora > Helicidae > Cepaea > Cepaea hortensis. The sequence continues at coordinate 113,308,937 of OY992882.1, forward strand.
AATAATTGGACAAAAGTAGGTAAAAATAATGTAAACATTGCATTTAGAATGTGTTTTCTACACTCCTATACTGCTAATCATGTTTAATTTACTGAATAATCAAACAAACACCACTTGTCTTCAAGAATATAAACAGTATTGCTCATTTAAATCACCCAAAAGGAAGTTTTGGTGCATATTCTGAACCATGTCTTTTTCACACAAATGAAAAAAACTAATGGCCGAAATCTGGAAATTGGTGTATGTCGCAATAATGTTATGAAAATGGTTAACATTGTAGCAGAAATGTTGTATTATATATCAAAATAAAGGAGATAGCACAAGGAATATGTTGGTAGGAGAATTTTTGCTGTATGTTGTAAATAAAATACAAATAATAATATAACTTCTAAAATAATTTGTTAAAAAGAGGTAAAAATAATGTAAACATTGTACTTACCGAGGGGGCGTTGTTATCCAATATCCTGATCACTGCTAATCCAATTGAATTTACTGAACAAACAACACTATTCTAAACTATAAACACCATTGCTTCCAATCAACCATCCGAAAAGAAGTTTCGCCGCAGATTCTGAATCATGTATTTTTTTTTTGTCAGACAAAAATTAGGACAACACTTGGCAGATTTACATTTAATTGTCATGTCTGTTTGTTTTTATTTACTATATGTGGCAGTCTATTTGTGATAGGCTGCAACGCAAACTTTGGCGCACAAGTCTGGTCTATTAGTGCAGCCGGAGCAAACAAAATATGATATGTGTCGTTTAGTTCGAGTGCTGCAAAAACACAGTCTCTATTGACACCGACAAATTCTATTAAATGCTTGGCTCATGTAAATCTTTCGGCATAATTTCCTGCAACAGACTGAAATTCTTCGGCAGGCAGAGTGTCAAACTTTCAGGAATACTCTGAGCTACTTCGCGATGTGCACTTTCCTTTACTTGAAATCCTTCTATAACAATTTTTTTTCCTCCTTTCTCTGTTTGCCATATGGAATGTAGGATGTGAGCATTGATCTGTGCAATTTCAAAGATCTAGTAGTAGATATTCTTCCACCACGTAATGGTTTTCCTATCATGGATATTATAATATCCAACCATTTGGTCCATTCTGTCGCAGCCATTCATCGCCGTGTTATTTTCATGGAGACCATCTTCAGCTTGCTTTGCGGTTTTCGCAATCCGCTCTCAACAGTTCTAACTACAGACTTGGTAGAGACAACAATGCATGGTTTTTTTAGCTTTGTTTAGCCCTTCCACCAAATAATCATATCATCAATGGACACATTTTCAAATGGGTAAAATGCTTCCTGGATATTCTTCAGAGTCAACAAGAGGATAAATTTTTTTTTTTTTGGGGTACCCTCAGGTTGACATACATGAAACATGGTGTGATAAATATATTATAATTTTCTAATTGATTACTGGGAAACGTAGTGGCAGTGCCACATACCAAGGAGTATATAAATGTGCACTTGTACACCGGTAGTCTTTGATACATGGTCTTGGATCAAGTCCCATAGCAATAATGACAGACGTAAACTTCAGCCATTCGTGCTTCATTGTCAAACACTCAGCTGTTGACGAACATTCACTGGTTTTTCTTTATCACCACGTGCTAAAACTTTAGACACAACTAAAACTACTTTCTAAATATTCACATTCACATATTATTATAAACAATAATCTAGCTTGATCTCTAGTCATACTACGTGGACGCAAACTGGTGGGCGTTTCCATTGTGAAAAACCAAAACAAACAAATTAACACTACCTTAAAACTAAAAATTCACAAGAATCCAAAATTAGAAAAAGATTGACCGCTCAAAGATGGCGTAGAGATCTTTCGGCTGTACTACTTTTTAGTTTACTGTAACTTAAAATTCCGAAACGGAGCAGAAATATGTGAAATAAACCACTGATCATTTTGTGGGACGAAAAGGGCGGACTGCCATTACAGCAAATCCATTCTGTCCACAGATGGGCGCACGGTAGCGAAAGAGTTAACAACCCATCTGATTGTCTGTGAGTCGGTATTTCCGACTCTGGTGTCTTTCTCCTCCTTCTTCTCAGCAGTCTTGGCTCTTGTCTGTGGTGGGTTGTCGTCGATCTTCCTCATGGTAGCTTCATTTGAGGTTACTTGAGGTTCTTGTTCTTTGCTGCAGCTTGCTGGCAGATTCTCCCCGCTCGTCTTCTTTGTGGTTTTAGCGCCCCCCACGCTGACCATCTTGTATGTCTGTTGTCTCTTGGTTTGGTCTTGCCACGTGACATTTTCCTCTCCCGTATCAGGCTTCTTGAACTGTTCAGGTAACTTGTTCTTGATAGTGCTCGCAGTTGATGAATTGCGTACGGTCTGTCGGCTCGGTTCTTATTGGATTGATTCTGTTCAATTCTTCTTAACCTGGAACAGTGTTAACTAAAGGGGTTAGAGGCAAGGGGTTCAACTTAATTGCACCAGGTTCAATCCCATAGGTTGGGTTATCTTTCCGCATACGACCTTCCAAAAGTGTCTCACGGAGAATGAACTCTGAAGCTTCATAGACAACCCCCAGTGCTCTCAGATAAAATTTCACTCGTAAAGAAACTAACAATCCTCATAAGACAGTTTGACTATTTCACCACAACTAAGACATAAATTTCTGGGAAGAACTTACAATTTTAAAGCTTTAAAATGGGCAGAGGTGCACATAACTCATTACGTTGGAATGTCAAGACTCCTTTTTCCCTGCTTATTATTATTTCAAATAATGCATTATACCACAACAAGCAATGATGTACAGACCGAGGGAAGCAGAGGAAGAGGCCGACCACGTAAACGATGGACGCAAGGAATAACAGAGTCCATGGGAATATCGATACATGAAGCCCATAAGCGGGCACTCTCCTGCTGTTTATACTTCATCTCGACACCGCAAGGTACAGGAGAAACATTATGAGATGAGATGAGATAATGCAATTTTGTATTTATTTTGTCCTTTTTTAAAATAATAAACATTCATATCTTGCTTCCCACCTTCTACATTTGAATGTGTTGTATTACACTGTTATACTTCCCATTTTGTAGCTTCTGAATATATCTGTTTTTTTTTTGCATTTTACAACTACAGCGATTTAGAAGGAATCCATGTCCAGTGAAGATAAACTTACCAAACAAAACAAACCCAATTATCTCGCTGATTTCAGTTTGAAATTCTCCAATATAAAAACTAGTGTTTCAGAATCCATCACCAGTATGTGCATTATGAGATTTTCACTCCGGTCTACAAATTTGTTGATTCCACTGTAGAGCCGTTGAAGACAGTCTTTGTAATAGTTTTATATAAGCCATGTTGATATCATAGTGTTGCCACCAGACATGACAAGCAGCAACAAATAATAAAACCACACCAAGCCTAGAAAAGCACAGAAAATAGGAGGAGAAACATGCAACTCTATTTCCACTCATAAAAAAATATACAAATGTTTGGCACTCATAGAAATAGGGGAAACAATTAAAGACCAGAGGACGCACTAGACAACATAAAAATTGAAAGCTCTAGTGACCGAAGCGGGATTCGAACCTGTCACCTCCAAATGATGACAGCACCTTGCTGCAGGAACAAGTGTACTTCGACGCATGACCAACTAGACACCCCAAAAAAGATGTCTTCATTTTATGTTCACATATTGCGACCTGCACTGTGGCTTAGGGGATAGTCATGAGGTGGAGTTTCATAATTCCCCATCACATCGAGTCCAGGGTTAGAAATCAGATGTGGGTGATTTGAAAGCAGACCGCTTGCGTTGATTTAGATTGAATGAGGTGTCAACTGTTTAGAAAACAATGGCAAGCTGCTGAAATAATATTTCCTAGCAAATCACAATCGGTCAATAAATGCTGGGGTTGAATGCAACATCCTATAAGGGACTTGCAACTGTTTTAAATTACATATTACAACCTTATTTTTCCCTATTTTTCAATTTATCAAAATACACATATTTGCTTGCCTTGCATCATGATTTTAATAACGATTGCTTACATTTTTGCTTGGCATACACACATTAAATTTTGATTTAACCACATTGCATCTTATTTTATACAATTGTTGAAGTATTCATATTGTTGCAGTCTTCACATTCATTGAGTCTTTCCTTCTCAACTCATTTTGTGTACAAAAATGTGAAATTTGCTGTATAAGAAGCACAAAACAAATGCTTATGTCTGAAAGAAAAACCACTACCTCAGTCAACTCTCGATACCTGCTAAATTGCAGTGATAAAGTAAACAGAGCAAACTATACTGTATTCGACGAACAATAAACATTTATTCAAATACGCCAAGACCTCAACAATTACTTGTCAGGAACCTGGATTATGCAGACAGAAAGATGTCACAGTGACATTGTGATTACCATAGGGATAACAGATGCACCATATTCAAACAGTGTCAGTGCCTATTTAAGCCAAAATATAATTCACCTATTCACTTCACGTGATATACATGGTTTTCATAAAGTCTCACTACACTTTGCATATAGAACTAATGTGAAAAATGAAGTACATGACATCATCAAAAATTTGCTAAACAATTCATTAAATTAGTTACAATGGTCACTAATGTTGTTTTGGGAAAGCTGGAAAGTACCAATGAAGTATAACTGGTGTTGGAAATGTTCACCATGGGATTCAAGACATGACTATACACATCTCTTCATATTGTCAAATACCTTCTGTAATGTGTCTGTTATTTCTTCCGTTGATAACACCATTCTGTTTGGAGTGCAAAGAATTACATTCGCTGCATATTGTTTCACGATGACTATGGAGCACATTTTTTGATGATGTCATGTACTTCATTGTTCAGATTGTTTTACATACAAAGTGTATTGAGAATTTACAAACACCCTGTATAACTCTGCAGCATGCACCAGACGAGATGCAGCAAAATATCCCAGGCACAAAATTGTGCAGTCTATAGTTTGTGGCTTTCGTGTTTGGAAGAAAGAACTCTTAAACAGACCAACTAGAATCACCGCTGTCAATGGTGATGTTCCAAAAGCTAGGTATGGTTTGGACATGTCACCCGTCACTCTTCCACAAAATGACACTACAGGAGATAGCTGCAGGTAAATGAAGAAAAAAGAAATAAAGAAAATTGTGGACTATGAAACATCAAAGTTAGGACCATGGTAACGCTGCATTTATACATTATGCTAAAAGTAAGGAAAAAGTGAGAACCCAGAATTTTTATGCTTTCATCATGGCACCCACAACGCCCGCGGAGACTACTCTATGGCCAAACCAGCTGTTTCATGCTCTGAAAGTCATGGGTTAATTTCCAGGACTATTATACAAACCCTTATCCTAGTGTGAGGAAATGCAATCCAGATTAAATGTCATGGCAGGGCAAACCAGGCCCTAAGCCTTGATCAGCAACTGGTCTAGGATCAAAACAACAAAAGGCAGACAGTTAGAGCATTGCTTTGCTGATCCGGTAGCTTCTGCAGCTTGTCTTGTTCCAGACGTATTGGCGTTACCTTTCCTCTGGCCGAGAGAGGGATCATGCTGCATGGGCAATGCATGGTCTCTACAATTCAGCCCAGGCTTTGTGCTAAGGAAAGGTATAACTCCACTTGACACACTATCATCTATCAAGACGACTAGGTGGCTGTCAGTCATTCAGGCCACAACTGCAATTTTTTCCAGAGGCCCCTTGGCGTCACTGTTATGCAGTTAGTGCTTCCAGCGATGCTCTGGGTAGCAATTTGTCATTCTTTAGTGGCAGGCCATGCCAGGTGGGGGTCAAACCCAATGCAATGAAATTGATCCTGTCACCTTGAAATCTCCCACCCTTTTTTTAAACCAACCTGTGCAAGCAATAACCTAGATCTTTTATTGATCGGTTTGATAATGCTAATTACTCCCTTGGTTTGATAATACTTTATTGTTTTTGATGTTATGTTTCAAACTGTCTATCAGAAGAGGAGGAGGGGTTAGAGAAAGAACATTCTCATACATGTGAATCTCAGATTCATAATCTATACATTAACATTCTCATTTAATAAGTTAATCTGAGATTCTCATTCAATAAGTGAATCTGATTCACAATCAATAGATGAATCTCAGATTCATGATAAATAATGTATGTAGACAAGTTACACAGACTCTGTTGCCATTTGAAACAACTCTTTAATGTATTTGACATACAGATAATACAACATGCTGCATAAATCTGTAACCATCCCAGCTGTTAAATATAAAACTTATGTACATATATATTATGTACACATACACACTAATGTATACACACCGCAAATGTACACATACAAACAGGCTAACTCATATACCAACACATAGGAGGACTAATGTACACACAGAAACAGTCATATTCAAATACACACCCTAAGAAGCAGATTCATGTACACAGATTTTACAATATGGCAGGCACACCTATACACAAAGTCACTTTACTAACTGCGTGCTTGCTCTACCCACTCCCTCTTGTGTACACACACTCCAGGTTATGTAGTCATATTCTTAAATATAAAGAGACAACATTCCTTAGTCCTGTAATGAGAAGACGGGCACCCGGACAACATTGTGACTGGAAAGATAAGTGGCAGAAGACACAGAGACAGACAAAGATATGATACTGGGTGGACTATGATAGTGGATGAGGGAATAATCTCAATAGAATTGATCCTGAACACCAGTGATTGATACCTGTGGAGAAGCATGAATGCCCACAACAGCTGGCAGGGGGCATGATGGTTCTTTCTTGTCTTTTATAGAACATCATCAAATATTATGTCTCCTCACTACTGAACGTAAACTTGCCAAGAAATCACGAACAGTCAAAAATGCTGGGGTTGACTGCAATGTCCTGTAAAGGATATGCCATTAACTAACCCCTCACTGAAGGTTGATGGTAACGATCTATAACAGCTTCTGTCCTGACTCTTTGTGGTATGCTCTGCTAGGCTGTTTCTTGATATATAAATGCTGTCCTTCCATTTTCATATTTGATTTCTTGCTCCTTTCCCCTCTAAAATGGTTTTCACTAGATTACTATGTCGACTGATGTAACCAAAGAATCTATCTTTCTCATTTTGAGTGCCCTGATATCTTAATGCTGTCCTTCCAGTTTCCTATTTGATGTCTTTTTGCTCCTTCCCCTCCAAAATGGCTTTCAGTAGATTACTATGTCGACTGATGTAATGAGAGAATCTTATCTTTCTCATTTTTGAGTGTCCTGATATCTTTGCACCTTTCCACTCAATTTTATCCTCCAAAATGACTTTCAGTAGATTATTATGTCGAATGTGATAGCGGCTAAAGAATCTATCTTTCTCATGTTTGAGTGTCCTGATATCTTAATGCTGTCCTTCCATTTTCATATTTGATTTCTTGATCCTTTCCCCACCAAAATGGCTTCTGCCAGATTACTATGTCAACAGATGTAACCAAAGAAATTTATCTTTCTCATTAGTTAGTTAGTTAGTTAGTCGCAGTTCCAACTTCACAGCAACGGGTTGTCCCCATTATGCTCCGTTCCTGTGCCAGTGAATATCACACAAAACGCTCCCCACTGCCCAAGGTGAAAAGTGGAAAAGACAGGAGCCTCGACAAACAACAGTCCGCACAGATACACTGCGCATAATGCCGCAGTCAACACAATCTTTCACATTATCTAAGCTAACACACGTGCACACCAAACATCACTCGGCAACTGGACATCTACAAGAGAAAACCAAACAGACCACTGCCTATTTTAACTTTCAACATTAGAATACCCAAAAACACACATTTATAGTGTGTGTGATTCTGGTATACACATATATTTGGATCCTCTACAACACCATGGAGTTTGTGCATTTTGTTGAGGCTCCTTGTTTGACCTATGAGGGGAGACTGTAACACTTAAGGAGGTTTCTCTGGGTACACAGAAAGCTACCCCTAGCCACACACAAACAACTTAAACCATGTCCCTTATACTCCCCAGAATCAGAAGTCTTAATCATGCTGTTTATGAATCCTTTGCACTGTTGTACGAATATCCAAATATACATTTTAACATACTCAAATTCATTCATTCAGTAGCATGTCCTTTGCAGAACCTTGCTTCCATAACAACCTTCCGGAAAACCTCTTGATCATAAGCAAGATGTCCCGCGTCCGATACACCCACCTGGAGATCATCCGCCACATCCTGCATCCATCTTCTCTTTGGCCTTCCTCTTCCTCTCTTCCAAGGCATATGCCCCTCCATTATTGTTCCAAACTTTCATGACGTTTCAAGTGACCAAAATATTTCAATTTTCTTTGTTTTATCGCCTTTAATAGCCAACCTTCTTCAATATTCAGCTTTGAAGTATGGATGCATTTGTTCTTTTCTTTACCCACATACATACAGGAATAAATATATATCGTAAAGGTATTTACACTTCCAACTGTTGTGTTGGCATTCTAGCAGCGATCTTATGTATGTGTGTACTGTTGGTTTGTCAGGACATGCTGTCTGTTCCAGTTTTCACATGGGACATTGAGGAGCGTTTTGTGTGATATTCTCTGGTACAGGAATGGAGGGTCATAGGGTGACCCTTTGCCATGAAGTTGGAACCACGACTAAAAACACTGCAAGAGTGACTAAAAACCAGTGTCTGGAAAAGGACTAGTGGTAGAAGAGACAAAATGAGAGAAATGATGCTGGATGGCGTAAGATGGCGGCATAGAGGAAAGATCATCAACTGAGTTTATCCAGAACACCAAAGACCAACATTATGTGGAGAAACATGAACAGCTACACCTTTGGCATGATGATGATGATGATGATGATGATGATGATGATGATTTATACATGCTTTGCTAGTAGAAAAATAAAATTAATATGTTTTCTTCAGTCGAGCATTTTCCTCTCGAAGTCTGTCAATCTCGTCAAGGAGTACAGGGTTGATCATACACTCTTGAAATCCTGCTTCCATTCGTTTCTAAAAACAAAAATAAAACAATAGAAAAACCTTTAGAAATTGCGAGTGTTCCATTTAAAATTAAGCAGAAGTGACAAGAATAAATGAAAAAAGTGTCAAACCAACCGACCAAGGTCATCCATCTCTTTATGTTGCATAATCTGTATCATCTCATCTTATCCTATAACCCCGAGCGTTGGTATAGTGGTGTCATGATGGAAGCATCAGCAATCTGTCTATGAAATCACTTCACAGAATACTGCTCACACAATGTCAATCTATCCATGAAATTACTTCACAGAACACTGCTCACACAATGTCAATCTATCCATGAAATCACTTCACAGAACACTGTTCACATAAAATCAATTTGTTCATGAAATCACTTCACAGAACACTGTTCACACAATGTCAATTTATCCATGAAATCACTTCACAGAATACTGCTCACAAAATGTCAATTTATCCACGAAATCACTTCACAGAAAACTGCTCACACAATGTCAATTTGTCCATTAAATAACTTCACAGAACACTGCACACATAAAGTATGTGTTGATGAAATCACTTCACAGAATACTGCTCACACAATGTCAATCTATCCATGAAATTACTTCACAGAACACTGCTCATACAATGTCAATCTATCCATGAAATCACTTCACAGAACACTGTTCACATAAAATCAATTTGTTCATGAAATCACTTCACAGAACACTGTTCACACAATGTCAATTTATCCATGAAATCACTTCACAGAATACTGCTCACAAAATGTCAATTTATCCACGAAATCACTTCACAGAAAACTGCTCACACAATGTCAATTTGTCCATTAAATAACTTCACAGAACACTGCACACATAAAGTATGTGTTGATGAAATCACTTCACAGAATACTGCTCACACAATGTAAATTTATCCATGAAATCACTTCACAGAATACCGCTCACACAATGTCAATTTATCCATGAAATCACATCACAGAATACTGCATACATAATGTCAATTTGTCCATGAAATCACATCACAGAACATTGCTCACATAAAGTCAATTTATCCATGACATCACTTCAAAGAACACTGACATGTAAAGTCAAACTGTTCATTAAATCACTTCACAGAAATGTATCCACATAAAATCAACGTGTCCATGAAACCACATCACAATACACAGTCAAAGGAGAAACTTTCTGCTATACTCTGATTGTGAATTCTCTGAAACCCTGAGTTTATAAACACTTAAATCGAATGCAGATCAAGTCATGTGAGCCTTGAAAAGGCTGGTGTGGAGCCTCTTTGCCCAACCCGGGATCAAAATACCATTTCCATAGGTACAGCCCCATACTTGTATTCACCAATCATCCCTAGTTGGGTCATGTGGTTAATATCAAGCCAGCCGCCTTTATATCCCAGGACATCTCGTGGTATCAATGTTAGTATGGATCAACCTGGAAGACCAGGTCATGTCTTATTTAAAAGCCTTGATGAGGATTTGAACACGTTCCTCCGGACCAGTAGGGAAACATGCTGGCTACTGCATAACCACAGTTTTGTTCGTTGATACCGCACATAATGAGTTAACAGAAGAAGAAAAACATGAAGAAGAGAGGAAGAAAGAAGACAAAAAGAACACAAAAGGAGTGCCAGGAATGGAAACAAAAGGAGTATGTAGGAAGATGTGTAAAATAAGAAGAAAGATGAGGATCAGGAATAATAGGAGGAGATGACAACTGGCCTTAACACCAAAGAGTCACTGACCTGCATTTGGAAGATCTGCTTAATCATCTCCACTTGTATGCACCAGAACTCCTTGTGTATGAAGTCTTTCACATCATCTAATTCCTCTCTGATGAGGTTTCTTATAAACTCCGCTTGGAATATCCCTGGGCTGCCCTGGTTGGGAAGACTGAGGCTGGCTGCACTTGAAGCATGTGAGGCTCCAGGTTTCTACAGACAAAACAGATAACAACTTTACAAATAATCTGTTAAATGCTGCATGCACAAAAGTAAAATATAAATAGAGTCAAATGCATGCCAGAACATACAGGTTGCAAGCAGCTTGATACATAGGAAACTGGTTTACAAGATGCAGAGAAAATCAAGGCTTGAGATTTTCTCCAGAACTACATGGCCCCATAACTCCTTCAGCTACGTACACAATATCTCATGTACGACTGGCTCTTTCCCATAAAATCTAACCATCGTGTAATGTGCTCTCTTACATTTTACATATGACCAGATCATACTAAAGAAATCTGGCCTCATCAGTGCCTACTTTTATGTTTTAGTCCTTTTCAGAGTAATGCTGTCTGGCAACCTTCTAGTACTGAAAGTTAGTAAACTAAAAGTATATGTTTTATTTGTTTTGGTTTAAACAAAGGTAAAGGTAGTCCCATGCAGCAACTACCATAGGAGGTGTAGAGTATGAGGATCTCACACACTCTAGGCCATGATATAATGAGTTGGAGTGGCCAGTTCCCTTCTTGGCCAAACAACTGCCAGAACATTATCTAGTATATATTTCATGAGACTGGGTTAATCCCAGAGTGGTAGTGGTAGGAAAAAAAAAGAATGCTGCCGTGCTGGGGATCAAATAAGGACCCCTGTTGAAGTAAACAAGTGCACTATCACTAGCTAACATGGTTGTTTTGTTTACACAGTACTGAAGTGCCGTAGTAGAGCAGATAGTGCACTCACCGGCCAGCCTTGGGGGAGTAGAGCAGATAGTGCACTCACCGGCCAGCCTTGGGGGAAATTTTCCTAGGAGAACATTGGGAGTTGGTTACGAGGAGAGCTGGGAGTTGGTAACAGGGAGAGCACTGGCAGTCAGTCACAGGGAGAGCTGGGAGTCACATGGAGAACTGAGTCAGTCACAGGGAGAGCACTGGGAGTCAGTCATAGGGAGAGCATTGGGAGTCAGTCACAGGGAGAGCACTAGCAGTCAGTCACAGGGAGAGCACTGGCAGTCAGTCATAGGGAGAACGCTGGCAGTCAGTCACAGGGAGAGCACTGGATATAAGAAACTTGTTGCTAATACTGTCTGAAATACACTATAATTAAAATAAAAAATTATCACGTCCAAGATATGAGAAACTTGTTATTTGTTCTAGTATCTACCTATTTCAAATCACCATTTTATGTCTAAAATAAGAGAAACTTGTTATTTGTTATGGTATCTGCATATTTCAAAGCACTATTTTATGTTTAAGATAGTAGAAACTTGTTACTAATACTGTCTGAAACACTCACATTATAACTAGGATGATGTCCAAGATAGGAGAAACTTGTTACTAATATTGTTTAAAAACTCACACTATGACTAGGATGGCCAAGCATTGCTCGGATATCAGTCTTCAGCTGTTCCTGGTGCTCCTGAAACTGCTCCTTCAGCATGTCTTGCACCAAAAGACGTACTGCAGATGCAGTAGAGGATGCTGCCAATGATGCCGAAGATGCTAGGTCAGAGGAAAGTCTGTGATGATGTGAACTGTTTGGGGATCGTAAGGGAGATGAAGAGGTTGGTCCTGAAATAAAAACTGCCTTCATTAAAATTAAAATTAAGCTGAGTTGAGCAGAGTCAAGAATCGATATCGCAGCACTTGGGCCATTCCCATAAGTGCTCCGTCCTCATCTTCAACAGCCAGCGAGGAGTCCCAACACTAATGGTTATAGAATAAAAGTAAATGTACTAAAAGATACAGGACAAACAAACATATATATCATATAGGTCAAATTAAGGTCTGTTTTCAATCACCCGGAGAGGACGTTTTTTTTTTTTTTTTAAACAAAATGCTGAAATAGAAAAATCACCTTAAAAATGGTATTTAGTGACAAATACAGGTAAACATGGAGATTTATGTCAATTTACTTTCCATGCAGTAAATTTAAATGTCATCAAATGTAACATGCACAACAGACAATTGATGTACAAAAGATGAGTGGTTGGAAGTGCAGAATGTAAGACAGGTTTGCATGCCTGATTTGTGACCCTTTAATAATAAAGATTGTTTGTTCGCTCATTCTGTAGAATGACCTAGAGCATTGCACAAAGCAAAAATGTCACAGCTCAAGAACATCTGGTCCGAATAACACAATCAAAAATAAACCCAAGATCTTCAAAGTGTGCGGCAGATGGCCCGACCACTTCGCCGCAGGGACCCTAATCAATGAAGGCTGGTTGATATTAAAGACAATTAAACAGGATAGATGACTAACTTTGTTATTTACCTTTACACTCCATAATAGAAGGACAGCAACCAACAAATTATGTCAGGAAACTAGAGTATTCAAATTAGCCACCCGTGGTTTGCATGTTTAACAAGCTTATGGGAATGTCCCGAATGCTGTGATGTCGGTTCCTAAATCAATCAATCAATCAATCAATCTTTGTAATCTAACACAAGATTGTCTGGACACAGTATCAGAAATAAACTTGAAAACTTACCGACAACTGGCATGCTTGATGGAAAAAAGCAAGGGGAAGAAAAAGAGATAAATACCTGAGTGTTTGGCCACATGGCATAATCAGGACACGAACATAGACCTGACCCATGGCTGGAGATTGTGTGAGATGGCAAACAATGACTGACCATGTCCACTGACACGGCTACTGAAGGTGATAATGATGATGATGAACACATGTGAAGACAAATCAATTCAGATAAGTAACACATATGGTAAAGTAGACAATAATTGTAAACACTCACCATTTCTCACAGTTTCTGGGGCTGGTAGGTCATTGAATTCAGATCTGCAAAGAATAATTTTTTGACAATGGCTAATTCTTATCAATTTAAAAATGAAACATTTTATGAATATTTGTTCAAATATAAATTAAACTTGGTACATCAGAACAAAAAGAACTGAATAAGACAAACAAAAATTGTACTTTTTTTATTTTTGTTCGTTCCATCGCTCGCTTTGAACTAGAGTGTAGTCCAAGCCTGACTGATTTTTACATGTGGGTTAGTTTACCCAATTACTAGTGTCCATAGCCATCAGGCAAACCTACTCCAACTTCTGAGGTAACAGTATTTTATAAAATGGAAGAACATATTATGCAATAAGATTAAATAATTTGTACTTTCCACATTTTTAATCTAATGGTTTTTACTTCCATTGTGTACACTTCCATTTGACAATGCTTTTTTCCTATGTGAACGTAACATGCAAAATAGTTAATTGCTGTACAAAAGATGAGTGATTGAAAGGGGTGAATGTACGATGGGCCTATGCGCCCAATTTGTGACCCTCTGAAAATAAAGTGTGTTGGTTCGTCTGATTATTTGTTTACTTACTATCACCATCATGTGCCTTGTCAATAGGGATAGGCAGTCACAGTTCGCCATCTCCCACAAACACCAGAATCCTGGAAGGGGTCAGTGTTCTTGTCTGGATTATGCTGTGTAGCCAAGCCACCAAGGTATTTATCTCTTTGTCTTCCATTATTCTGTTAAAGTCACCAGCTGAAAAAAAAAAATTCACAAAGAATTCTAAACTAATATTGTGATTAATTGACCTTTGCACGTTACCTCAAGTGTACATTCTGAGGACTATGGCCTCCGGAAGCATGGCCATTGATCAAATTTGTGGATAAATCATCTGGCCTGTCTTCAAAAGTGACTCCGTGCCGAGGCAGCGAACTAATCGGGGACGGCACAGCTACCGATCCAGGAGACGTTCTGAGTTTCTTCTCTGGTGATATTCTGCCTTTGCCTGGTGCTGAATCCCCCTCATCCCCTACCAGTGAGGACAACTGCTGAAGACTCGGTGATGCCCCGATGCCTCTCTGAGATAGAAGCCTGGGTGGGCTTCTAGAAGTTTCTGTGGAAAATAGAAGACATAGTTTTAAGATCAAGAATGTGAAAGTGCAATAAAACTTAGTTATTAGATTAAAAACGTGGGTTTGTTGGTATGATGATTAGGACATTACACTGACAATGGCAGGAGATAGGTCGAACAAAAGTTTGATGCCAAATGTCATTGTTTACTATAGGAGGGTAAGATTGGCCACATATTCCTACATGCACTCAGGCCAACAAACATGTGATGATTCTAACACTTCACATACCCACAGCAAGTTCCACAGACGGGGCTTTTTAAAAAATTAATTAGATCAAGAACATAAAAATACAATAAAACATAGCAATTAGACAAATGCAAATGTAGAAAATACAATAAAACCGACATTAGACTTGATCATTTGGAAAATACATTAAAACATAGTAATTAGATTAACAAAAATGTGGAATGTACAATAAACCTTACCAATTAGATTAAAACAAACGCAGAAATACAATAAAACACAGTCATCGATACAGTAATGTGAAAAATACAATAAAACAAACCCATTAGATAAAAGATGTGGAAAATAAAATATAACCAGCAAATAGATCTTTTCAAAGTGGAAAATCCAATAAAGCATAGCCATTCAATTGTTAAAAATGTGGAAAATACAATAAAATCCTCACTGGATCAAAAATATGGAAAATAAACAGCCATTGTATAAAACAATATGAAAAACACAATAAAATGTGGGCATTTCATAAAGAATGTGGGAAATAAAATAAAACTGCCATTACATCAACAATTGTCTTTTGTTCTTACTCAGACTGATATGAGCATCGCTGTTTTACAAAACAGTAGTACTTGGTCTCTCATGCTCTTAGAACAGAGGGATGTTTCCACATGGATATACTTCATCTTTCATTTCTATGAAGGCTCTTTGTTGTAGTAAACATGTACTTCATTCCAGCCCACAACACCTATTTCAGACTTCCGGTCCACTATGGGGGATAGGCTGTTGTGTTGTTAAGGCCTCTGGAGTGTTTTTGCTTCTGGCAATGATTTCTTACACATCTTCCTCATTTTGGACTGGTAGTACATTGTTCCGTCACCCAGCTACCGAGTTAAGTGTGTGGAATAACACTAAAAGCTGTGGATTCGATGTGGAGTACTTTTACTTCTGTCCGATGTTGTTTGTAATGTGAAATGCATGTTTAGAACCTGCCAGTTGCTGACCTAGTTGATTTTTGCTTATGCAGTAAGGTGTGTGCAAATGCTGATTTTCTAGTGACCGCCACTTCAATCAACGGTGAACTATAATTTTAGTGGCGCTCTGTTGTTGGCATTCCGGCAGCGGCCTTTTGCGTGTATGCCTGTGCGTGCTGTTGGTTTGTCAGGATTGCTGTGTTCCACTTTTCATATGGACAGTAAGGAGCGTTTTGTGTGATATTCATTGGCACAGGAACAAAGCATTATGAGGTGACCCTTTGCCATGAAGTTGGAACCACAACTAACAACTATGTAATACCTATTTCATTTAGATCTAGTTCCTCAAGTGCCCTAAGATTTAAATATCTCCAGAACCCACGCTTTAAAAAAAGTTTTTCTAGTTTTTAAAAAATGTGGTTGTAACCTTTTCTTTTTGTCTTTGTGTGCTGATGAGTTTTCAAACTTAACATTCTGTTAAGTGTGATTGTGTTCTTGTTAAACTTACAGTTCCGCCTTCCATTTTCGTTGATTTATCTTTTCATGTTTGATTAAATAAAAAAACTTCTGGTGACGCTATGCGCAATGACTATCACCATGTGCTGGTTCTGGTGATAATGTGTTTCCACCACCACTTATCTTGTGTTCTTACGTTTAAATTTCATCCCAAATTATTTTAAGAATGACCATACTCCAAGCAGTGCCTATTTCAACACTTTTGAAACAATGAATGTCCCAGTGACTTCACAAAAGAATATCTAGTCACAGCATTTCATGAATGTCTCATGAGAATGAATTTAAATAAGGCTGACTTTTAAAAAATTCAAGTGTTCATGGCCTAAAAATAAGCGGATTGCAGTTTCATTGACAGATACATTTAACTATATAAATCTGACCTTTTTCTGGGAGTGAGCTGGCCCCATCAACAGTCACGGGAATGGCTTTTCCCGCTGGAACCTCCCCAATGGTGTACAAATTGCTGCTCTGTTTGCTGCCTACATCTTTATGAACATTTTCAACAGAACCAAGCACCTGTTTACAAACAAATAATACATACCCATAAACAAACATTCCGCACTTTATTTACTTGAAGAAATTATCATAAACTAAAATTATTCCAAAATTCAATAATAACTGCTGATATTTAACAGTCTGTGACAGTTTCATTACATGGTAGTTAGTTGCATATTCTATACAGGATATCACTGTCAACCCCAGAACTGTCTCCTGTCTATTCCATTGTTCACATAGGGCAGTGAGGAGCATTTTGTGTGATATTCACTGGCACAGGAACGGAGCAATATGGGGACGACCTGTTGTCGTGAAGTTGGAACAGCGACTGACTAACTAACTAACCCACCCCAGAATTGTTTGGCTTTTGTGATTTCTTGTCAAGTTTATATTCAGTAGTTTGCCACTGCTTTCAGAATGACCGGCACTCACACCATTGTATGAAAATTAGCGCAAGGCAGTCTGCTTCCAAATCGCCCGCAGCTGTGTGGTGTGCGGGATTACGAATTACGTTCATACCCCCATCACCACAGGGAAAAAATTCTAACCTATTCAATTAAATAAGTAAAGTAACGCACCCATGTACATACCTTAAGATGCACTAGACATATGGTGGTAGACCCATAATTTTATAGACCAATCAGAGCTCAGTGGGTCATGGTAAACATTTCCTGGCACCCACTTTAGGCTGGGCCAACCTGGCAGCCCAGGTCAATTTTGAAAATGCACAAGCAATTATACAAACCAAATGTTCAATGATTTTGATTACCTAATTGTGACTAAGCCGGTCTCCCTGGCATAGGAATTAAGGGCGTTGTTCGTAATCCCGTATACTCTTGTACGAAACACAGCTGTGCGAGATTTGACAGCGGATCATGTCGCAATGGTTACTTATGGAGGTATGTGAGCTGGACGTTCAGAAAGCAATGGCAAACTACTTAACGTAAAACTTGCCAAGACATCAAGCATCCATCCATCATGTGCCTGTCTTCCCATGGTATTCTTTGCATTTTCCTCAGAAACCACATTTCCACAGCCATCAAATGTTTTTCAGCTTGTCTGCTCATTAAGACATCAACTGCAGCTGAAAAATGCTGGTGCTGACCGCAATGTCCTGTAAATAGGATATGTGGGAAACAAATTGTGACTAAGTGATCTAGAATGTTTCCTATTCAATTGTCTGTAATTGCTCTTTCAACATTCTTGATCAGGTCAGTTTAAAGAAATTGGAAGCAATCTTAATAAGTTTATTATGGGAAGGATTGGTTGGTTGTGAAATTCCTGGAAAACTTTAGTCTGAAGTCTTAAATTTAATATATTGATGTTCATGTCGTCAAATCTCTTGGCATCTATTAAAGTGAGGTTAGTGGTGAGTTTAAAGAAATTGGACACAATCTTAATAAGTTTATTATGGGAAGGATTGGTTGGTTGTGAATCGCCTCAAAGATTTTAGTCTGAAGTCTTCAATCTAATGTATTGATGTTCAGGTCACCAGAAGGCACCTATCACAGCAAGATTGGTGTACAGGCGTTTCTTACAACCTGAACCAAAGTGCCATCTCCATAATTACAAGTCAAAGATCTAGAGTTCTATTACGGTTCAAAATCTCATTTTATATAAATTTTGCAAAGCATTTCTCTACTTCAAACTGGCACAATGAAACAGATGACTGATATTCTGCTGACTTTATCTTGTCAACAAATTACTATCGAATATGTGACCAACTCACTATTTCCAAATGATGATGTCTCTCTGTCAACTCCATATTCAGACCTGTCACAGACATGAACTGTTGATACAAGGTCCAGCCAGCCTAAATCATGATATGTGTGCAGTCTCAGACCAATCAAAGCCATAACTGTAGACACAACGAAGTCCAGTCTCAGACCAGCCTTAACCATGATCTGTGCTCTCAAGGTCCAGTCTCAGACTAGCCTTAACCATGATCTGTGCTCTCAAGGTCCAGTCTCAGACTAGCCTTAACCATGATCTGTGCTCACAGCAACGTCCAGTCTCAGAACAGCCTGAACCATGATCTGGCTCACAAGGTCCAGTCTCAGACTAGCCTTAACCATGATCTGGCTCACAGCAACGTCCAGTCTCAGAACAGCCTGAACCATGATCTGGCTCACAAGGTCCAGTCTCAGACTAGCCTTAACCATGATCTGTGCTCACAGCAACGTCCAGTCTCAGAACAGCCTGAACCATGATCTGGCTCACAGCAACGTCCAGTCTCAGACCAGCCATAACCATGATCTGGCTCACAGCCAGGTCCAGTCTCAGACTAGCCTTAATCATGATCTGGCTGACAGCAAAGTCCAGTCTCTGAACAGCCTTAACCATGATCTGGCTCACAGCAAGGTCCAGTCTCAGACCAGCCTTAACCATGATCTGGCTCACAGCAAGGTCCAGTTAGTTAGTTAGTTAGTTAGTTATCAGTTGGGGTATCTTCGTTGCACTCCGGACATGTCCATAGGTGCTCAGATCCTCCCCCCAGCATATGCATCAGCGTCCGGTGGCTAATAGTGCCAGTTCTGTGTTGGTTGACGAGGCGCTTTGTTTTCCCGATGTACCTCTCGCGTCTGGCTGTGCCGATTCTTACTCCCAGGTCTTTCATCCTGGAAAGCGATGTGGAATCACTGGCGTCAAAATCCTCTGTTCTCGCCATATCTTTAAGGGCGTTAATAACATCGGCACGATCCATGGGCTGGCCATCTACAGGGGGTGCAGAGCCAGCCAATTTATCAGCTCGTTCATTTCCCTCGACTCCCGCATGTCCCGGGACGAAGATGAAGGTGACTTTGCGGACAACAGACTTCCGCAGCGACTCAGTCCACTGTCTACGTACAGATCCAGCTTCGACCTTCTGAATCATGCTCATTGAATCACTTAGTACACACACGTTGGTATAATGCTGTGATTCCAGCCATATGAAAGCCTGTGTAACTGCCATCACCTCCATCGTCATGCTGCTCGTGGTCATGGAGTGGGCACCACTGGATTCTTGAACGGTTCGGCCCGCTGAGCGGGCTGTAAATGCCCACGCACTTCTCTGCTGCTTTACAACAGATCCATCTGTATAGATGAGCACTTCGGGGCTATCTGAGTGTTCATAGATGAGCGCGTTAACCTCTGCATTGACAGCGGCAGGGTTCTGCTCTCTGCACCGTCTGTCGAGTGTGATAATGCAGGAGAAGGTACACTTAAAAGCTGGAGGCACCGGCACCCATTCCATGCCGGGGTTGATACTGGTAAGACTGCAGACCTGTCCGACGACATCTTCCGCCCGACCCATCCATGATTTGCCCCTCTTTAGCCTGTCACCCTTTTCTCTGAATACAGCGTCATGCAGAGGGTGCTGCTCATCTGCACTTATTTTTAAGTATGCACGAGCTCTCCAGATCTTGATCCTGTGTTCCATTGTCGGGAAGTCAAGGAGGTATCTCATTGCTACACAGCTGGTGTCTCTCGTGCAGCCCAAAATGATGCGCATGGCTTCGTTTTGTACCTTT
The DNA here is from genome assembly GCA_963921405.1 of Cepaea hortensis. Classification (NCBI taxonomy): domain Eukaryota; kingdom Metazoa; phylum Mollusca; class Gastropoda; order Stylommatophora; family Helicidae; genus Cepaea; species Cepaea hortensis. The sequence continues at coordinate 113,329,396 of OY992882.1, forward strand.
TCAAGTCTTCCAATCTGTGTAGGGCTGACAGTGAGGATGGCCAGGGCATACTCGATGCGTGAAAGCACAAGTCCTTGGAACAGAAGTAATAGCAGTCTTTGCTCGATATTGGCACTCGCCATGACTCTCATTGCTGCCAAACCTTTTCGAGCCTTCGTTATGACATAATCGACATGATCTCTGAAGGACAGACTACGATCAAGCCTCACGCCAAGATATGTCATTGACTGGGTTCTACTCAGAATGCTCCCATCCATTCTTACTGCCGGCAGGTCTGTTTTCACAATATGGTTGTTTAGTGAGAACCATGTAACCGTTGCCTTTGCAGGGTTGACAAGGGCATCGGCATCAGCACACCATGAGGAAATTCGATCTAGTTCGCCCTGCATATAGTTGGCAACCGCCTGTCTATCTCGACCCTGTCGATACACGAGGATGTCGTCAACGAATGATAGAGTCCTACCCCTCCCATCCAATTGTTGTTCAGTGATCGGCACCGTATACACGTTGAATAGTACTGGTGACAGTGGTGAACCCTGCGGCAATCCTGGACATATCGTTATCGGCTCAGAAGACCAACTCCCGCATCTTAGCACCACCTTCCTTTGGAGTAGAACTGCAGCTATCCATCGTACAAGGTGAGGGTGAACTTTCAGTCTGAGGAGGGTTTGCATCAAGTGCTCGAAAGATACTCTGTTATATGCGTCCTCTAAGTCTATGGCGGCCGCACATGTCTCTTCTCTGACCTGAAATCCTTCGTAAACATCTTGAGCAAAGACCGCCGCATTCAGCCATGACTCTTTGTTGCGTCTGTATCCTCCAAGTGTGGGCGGGAAGCAGCCGAGCTGTTCCAAGTCCCAAGCAAGTCTGTGTGCTACAATTTTCTCCAGTAGCTTGCCAACAGTATTCTGCATCGTAATGATTCTGTAGCCGCTTATCTTGGAGTGGTCTTTGTTCGGTTTTGGCAGCGGCAGCAGGTAGCTGTGTAGCCATTCTTCTTTGACCTGACCCCTCTGGATACTGGTGTTGAATTCTCTGGCCAGTTCTTCCATGTCATCATCTGATATCACCATTAGGTCACCATATCGGATGCCGTCTGGGCCTGGGGCGGTGTTAGGTGATTTCTTGAGCATCGCACGCAATATGTCCACTGTGGTCCAGTCTCAGACTAGCCTTAATCATGATCTGGCTGACAACAAGGTCCAGTCTCTGAACAGCCTTAACCATGATCTGTGCTCACAGCAAAGTCCAGTCTTGGACCAGCCTTAACCATGATCTGGCTCATAGCAAGGTCCAGTCTCAGACTAGCCTTAACCATGATCTGGCTCACAGCAAGGTCCAGTCTCAGACTACCTTAACCATGATCTGGCTCACAGCAAGGTCCAGTCTCAGACCAGCCTTAACCCTGATTTGTGCTCACAGCTAGGTCCAGTCTTGGACCAGCCTGAACCATGATCTGGCTCACAGCAAGGTTCAGTCTTAGACCAGCCTTAACCATGATCTGGCTCACAGCAAGGTTCAGTCTTAGAACAGCCTTAACCATGATCTGGCTCACAGCAAGGTTCAGTCTTAGACCAGCCTTAACCATGATCTGGCTCACAGCAAAGTTCAGTCTTAGACCAGCCTTAACCATGATATCTGCTCACAAGTTACAGTCTCAGACCAGCCTTATCCATCTGTGCTCACAAACCAGAAAATCAGCTCTCTCCCTATTGAACACTGCATGATCTGAGCTGTGAATTCACCTAAATTCTTGAAGAGATGAAATTCCAATAAAACTTTAAAATTCATCTTCTTCAGGTGCCTGGTCTGTAGCAGACATTGATGATCAATACTCTCCAATCCTCTCTGTCATCCAATATTTTAATGAAACTGATGTTTACATGTCCATGAAAATGGACACAGGACATTAAAAAAACCTGAAGTTGATTTATCAAATTCAAAGGTTCTAGAAAAACTGGGAATGAAAAGAGTTGATGAAAGAAAGAAATCTCCAACACTGTCTTGTCTCTCGCCTTGATTGTACATTCTGTCAGACTGGTGTTCATTCATTTCTTGATGTTATCTTACCAAATGTATCGTTGTCTACCTCTTGCTCGCTTGCCTTCAACCTAACCCTCCAGTATGATTTTTATAAGAATGTTATGTCTTTTAAAGTGGCCAAAATATTTCATTTGCCTCTTTTTCATTTATTTAATCAACTGTCTTTTCATTCTGAGTTTTTCTATTGAAATTCAATGTATTCTTCAGTATGTATGCCTCTCTAGGGCCTCTGTTTAATTTTCTAATTGCTTGTTCATTGTCCAGGCTTCTGCACCATAGTGTTGAATATACATAACATTTGCATAAAGGTTTAAAGGGGTCTAATGACGAGAGGATCGATTTAATTGAACCGGGTTTATCCAATACGGCTCAGTCTCTATCCGTAGAGCAACCTGTCAAATGCGTCACACAGTGCAAAATTCCACAGCTCCAGCGACAACCCCCAGGAGTCTCATAAATAACTACGCTTGTGAACATAATGATGGAGTTAATTAGGTAGTCAACAGATCATCCTCACTGCACAATGAACCATTCTGTCCATAAGTGCTCAGCAAATCCTGCAGTGCGTAGCGGCTAACGACACCAGTTCTGTGTTGGTTTATCAGTCTTCTTTGGCTTCGTGCGTAGTGTTCTTGTTTGACCACACCTCTTTTAAATTGCTGTTCTCGCAGTCTGGCCATGGTTGTAGATTCACAATCATCACCTGGTTCTTGCGAACGATTTACATCTCGTAAAGCATTCAAAATGTCAGCCTGGTCCATGGCGCGCCCACCTTCCACAGTAGCCTTACCTGCGAGCTTGTCAGCCCGCTCATTTCCTTGTACTCCCGCATGCCCTGGCATGAAAATGAAACTAATCGTTGCCAGTCGAGACCGATCCAGAGACAGCAACCATTCTCTTCGGATCCACCCCATCTCTATCTTCTTGAGCATGTTCATTGAGTCGCTAAGGAAACATGCCCTAGTGAATATCTGTGTCTCGAGCCATGTTATTGCTTTACTTACTGCCGTGACTTCCATAGTCAGGCTACTTGTGGTCAAAGCAAAAGCATCAGAATCCTCCTTCACAATTCTCCCTCCGGTCTGAGCCATAAAGGCCCATAAACTTCTCACTCATTGAACGACCAACCCATCTGTGTAAATGACAGCATCACCCTCTAAATAATTCTCAAAGATCAACGCTTGTACTTCTGCCTCCACAGCAGCCGGATTTTCTTGGCTGCATTCCTTGAAAAATGCCTCACTTGAAGATGCTCTGTCATTAGGCAGACATAATGATGTAGTCTGGAAACAAACCCACAACCTTTGCAGCGCGAGGCAGGTGGCGTAACCACTTCACCATGGAGACAGTTCACACAAACCACAAACCTGAGTTAGAAAAGAGTTGTTGCTGAGAATTGAGCTTCTGTTGTGTGTGCTGTTGATGCTTTGTGAGTTGTCGTGCCGTACAGGAGAATACACACCATCACCTGAAGAAACAATGTTACAGGAACCAATGTCAACAATTACCATGTTACTGAATAAGTCAAAGACTAAAGGTCCAGCTTACCAATCCATTAATGATAGAAATAAAGACTGTTAAGGCATTCTTGACCATTTGTAGATTCTTTAAAGGCCCATGTTCAGTGGGAGTTATTTCATCCTAAGTCTAGAGGTCAGAGTTTTATTTTTTTTTACATTTGAAGGACAAACATTTCACCTCTGATAGTTACAAGTGTCACCTCTCATAGATGTAAATTCTATCTCCAACAGATAAAAAATTTACCCCAGACAGACATTTTACCTCTTACAGATACAAATTCTACCTTTGATAGATACACATTTTGCCTCTGATATATACAAATTTGACCTCTTATAAACACAAATTGTACCTCTGATAGATGCAATTTCCACCCTTGATACATACAAAAATAAAGTTCTGATATACATCTAGCTCTGTTAGATACAAATTCTACCTCTGCTATATACTCATTTTTCCTCTGATAAATATAACAATACAAATTTCAGATAGACTACATCCCTTCGTATGTGGATACTAGAAAAAATGTCTTGTGATATCTTGATGTTACTGTTGCTGCTGGACAAACCCAGTCATTTTAGCTGCTCTCTCTTATATGAATGAAGAATCTGAGGAATGGTTTTGACTTTGTTTTCAACCGGGTAGGTAAGCAACACACTCATTTCAATCATGTGCAGACAGCCACCAAACATGAGTGCAAGACTTGGGTGCTGAATGCCTACCATCATTGTTAGATATTGCTCCAACTCTATCAGTCTCAATGGTCACCTGCAATGGCCAATTCTCCTTAGTTGTCTCTTACGACACGTTAGGTAGGTTGCAGTATTACTATTCGATTGAAAAACCACAATAAAACATTGTTCTGAATTACTATTCTTAGTTTCCCTGGAGGATCCTATTAACATACTTGTGTTCTTCGGATACAAGTGACCATTATCCTAAGCACTCAGCTGCTCACGTCTCTTATCAACGGAAACTAAAACAAAATAAACATAGGAAATTATTATTCTACCTGCTGTGAATATGTCTCCCACATGTGACTTGCTCAAGTTATGCATCCAAGACTGTTCTCCTGCGGTCTTCTCTGTCACAGAGTTACTGCTCTTGTTTACTAATTGTATTCAGAAATAAAACAAAGAAGGGTACAAATAATTGGAAAACCTGCAGACATACTTATGCATGTTCAAGAAATAGTTAAAATTAATTCTGACTACTCAAGAAATAGTTCACATTAATTCTGACTACTAAAGAATAGTTGAAGTTAATTCTGATTATTAAAGAATAGTTGAAGTTAATTCTGAATACTAAAGAATAGCTGAAGTTAATTCTGACTACTCAAGAAATAGTTGAAGTTAATTCTGATTACCAAAGAAATAGTTAAAGTTAATTCTGAATACCAAAGAAATAATTAAAGTTAATTCTGAGTACTCAAGAAATATTTAAAATTAATTCTGATCACTTGTCTTCCTGTTCAGTGATCAACATGTGTTAGGCATCTATGACTGTTTTGCTTCAGTGATCAACATCTGCTAGGCATCTATGACTGTGTTGCTCAAAAACATAATGTGGCATTTAAAGTCTTCACCAGTCGTCCACAGATTGTCTTGAAGGGTCACTCCTTTGGGCCAGATTATCTTCCCCTTGCTCTTTTCACATTAAATTTGTCAATTGTCACTAAGTTCTCAAGTTTATATCTACTCACAACCTGTACCAAAACAGTCTAAAATGTCTATTTTTAAATTCTCTAATCAATTTATGGTTTTCATTTGATTCTTGAAAGACTGATAATACTGCCACAAACTTGAGACCATAACCAACAACTATCTGTCAGCTGTTCTTATGTTCAATCCTATGAGTATGTTTCTGCCAAATGTACTAATGCTGACAAGATGTGGTTCGAGTAATCAATCAATTAATTGTTAAAATTCATTTCCAAGTCCCAAGAAATGCATTTGTAATTGATTTATCCATGTTGTATCACAACCATTGCATTATGTGTCCTCTTACTCCTTATATTCGGTCAGTGCATACTAAAGACACCTACCTGGCTACCCCAGTGACAACTTCAATTAATCCCTACAACAAATGTGGCATACAGTAGTTTGTTTTCATGAGATTACTTTTAAACAATAAAGATTTCAATGTGAAGCTTTCTGGGATTCAAAGAGTGAATCTAATGCACAAAGCAAACATACAGAGCGCCACAAAGCGCCCTGGCATGTATGCCTGCCGACCGACAAGGCAATCATGTGATTGAATCCCATTGATACAGAATGTTTTTCATCGACCTGAGCACACAGGCTAATCCAACCTACAATGGGTATCAGGGTATATCCTGGGTAGTAAAGGCCGCCAGCAAGATACTGACATCACCTACCCAGTGCCAATTAGTCTATGAAATATCCAGCTAGCACCATGTGGCCAAAATGCCTCAAGCCGTATAAAAGGGTTCTTGATTTAGTTTGTCTTTTTACAAGCGAGCAGCAAATCAGAGACACCATTAATGAAGCATGATTAGAAAGCTTGAAAACCAGCTTGGTAGTGATAAAAGGGTTTAAAATTCAAGAGGATCGACTTCAATTCACCGGGTTTTATCCCACTTGACTGTCTCTTTCCGCAAGACGGCCTGCCAAAAACGTTGCACAAAGCTATATTCCAGGGAATATGTTGGCAGCTCCATAACTATATAGACCAGGGAATATGTTGGCAGCTCCATTACTATATAGACCAGGGAATATTGTGGTAGCTCCATAACTATATAGACCAGGGAATATTGTGGTAGCTCCATAACTATATAGACCAGGGAATATTGTGGTAGCTCCATAACTATATAGACCAGGGAATATGTTGGCAGCTCCATAACTATATAGACCAGGGAATATGGTGACAGCCCCATAACTTTATAGATCATGGAATATGGTGACAGCCCCATAACTTTATAGATCATGGAATATGTTGGCAGCTCCATAACTTTATAGACCAGGGAATATGGTGACAGCCCCATAACTTTATAGACCAGGGAATATGGTGACAGCCCATAAATTTATAGACCATAGAATTTGGTAGCAGCCCCACAACTTTATAAACCAATCGTCTCAATATCTAGTTTTTGTGCTGATCAGACTACAATATCTAGTTTTTGTGCTGATCAGACTACAAGGATGCAGAGATAAGTATTCTTTTGTTCTTCTTTTTCCCCCGCTTCATATTTTGGTTTTCTTGTTCATGGATAAAGACTGATCGAAACATTTCATGTCTGTCCACAGCTCTCTGTCTCATGTGCTATCATATCTGATATTGGTGTTCCTCCATGCCATGTCAAACTGTCCAGCATCTTCTCTCTTGGTCTCCCCTTGCCTCTCTCCCACTCAAATTTTCCCACTGTTACGACATACTCCAGCTTTACCCGTTCTCACGACATGCCCAAAGAATGCGGACTGTCTTTTTCTTTTGCAAGTAACCAGTTCTCTTTGTGAGTTAACGTCTTTCAAGATATCTTCATTGCCCTTTCTATCCATCCACAAAATAAAGTAAACAACAGAAAACCTGAGAATAGAAACTAAGTTCATTGTTCCCAGATTCTCTTGAAAATAATGCCTTATGTTTTAATTCTTACCTAACTTCTCTATCCAGGGGAGTAAACTGAAACACATTAACAACCTGACAATATTCCTCATCACAATTTATGCATGTCCAAAACATGCAGGACTTCACATCATTCCTTACCATGACTAATTGGTGAGAAGATCTCCAGGGCACTGCTGAATGTATTGTTTCTAGGTGAGTGGTAATCTGACAGGAAAGATAATATTTGAGCATCAAATTCTTTAAACCTACCAGGCATTTATAAAATCATAATGCATTTTATTATGATTATTCTATCTCTAGCGAAGAAATATGTGTGATCGTCTATTCTTTGTGTGTACCAAACAGGTCATGTGTGATTGGCTATTCTTTGTATTAAACAGATCGTGTGTGATAGGTTATTCTTCATGTGTACCAATTAGGTCATGTGTGATTGGCTATTCATTGTACCAAACAGGTCATGTGTGATTGGCTATTCTTTGTACCAAACAAGTCGTGTATGACTGCCTATTATTTGTACCAAACAGGTCATGTATGACTGCCTATTATTTTACCAAACAGGTCATGTATGACTGCCTATTATTTTACCAAACATGTCATATGAGACAGGCTATTCATACCAAACATGTCATGTATTATTGGTTATTTCACAGAATGTACCAAAGAACATTATGTCATGTGTGGTTGACTATTCTACATGTGTACCAAAAACATGCCGTGTGTAATTGGCTATTCCATCATATGTACCAAAAACATGTCATGTGTAATTGGCTATTCCATCATATGTACCAAATATGTCATGTGTAATTGGCTATTCCATCACATGTACCAAATATGCCATGTGTAACTGGCTATTCCATCATATGTACCAAATAATGTACCAAACATGTCATGCGTAATTAGCTATTCCATCATATGTACCAAATAATGTACCAAACATGTCATGTGTAATTGTCTATTCCATCACATGTACCAAATAATGTACCAAACATGTCATGTGTAATTGGCTATAACAACATGTCATGTGTAATTGGCTATTCCATCACATGTACCAAACAACATGTCATGTGTCATCTGCTAGTTAACTGGCCATACACATATGAGCACAATTTCACTTTAACATTCCCTAATTCACATCAAGATCAGTATGTACTTTAAGGCCAGGTCAACAAGTCATGGTTTTACTCCACATTCAACCACTTTGCTTCAAGAAGCAAATGCTCTAACAACTGTGTTATTCAAATGTGCACAATTTTCAGAACAATTGCATAAAACATGTTAAAATGTTTAACTGAAAGTAAAAACATAAATTAAACTTAGCATCAAACTTAGAATACTTCAATGTATTGATCAGAAAATGGACAATAGCTAACAAAAAATTACTAATAAACTATAAATATTCATTAATTGATGTCGACAGAACAGGACGTAAATGGCATGACAAAATCACCAATATGGAGCTAATGGAGAGAACTAAAATTCCAGTGAACCAGGAGGTGAAGGAAAGATGCTGGTGCTGGATAGGACTCACACTGAGAAAGCCTGATAAATGTATAACTAGAATATCTTTGTCTATAACCCATTGGGCTAATGAAACAGAGGTAGACTGGAAACACCCATGGAGAAGAGAATTAGAGATGGATATGATTAATGTGGGGAGGAAGTGGAAGGAGCTGCAGGCGATAGGAAGGGCAGGGCCAGACCAGCTTTGTGTGAGTTGGTTGAGGGCCTGTGCTCTCATTGGGTGGATGAGGAGGAGGAGGAGGAGGTGGAGGAGGAGGAGGAGGAGGAGGAGGAGGAGGGGAGGAAGAAGAAGAAGAAGAAGAAGAAGAAGAAGAAGAAGAAGAAGAAGAAGAAGAAGAAGAAGAAGAAGAAGAAGAAGAAGAAGAAGAAGAAGAAGAAGAAGAAGAAGAAGAAGAAGAAGACACGACGACAGCGATGAGGAGGAGGAGGAGGACGAGGAGGAAGAAGAAGAAGAAGAAGAAGAAGAAGAAGAAGAAGAAGAAGAAGAAGAAGAAGAAGAAGAAGAAGAAGAAGAAGAAGAAGAAGAAGAAGAAGAAGAAGAAGAAGAAGAAGAAGAAGAAGAATATAAAACTCACTAGAATTGTTGGTGTTCAGACTGGAAGCATCTATGGAAGTTACTGGAGTTGTTGGGAGCTGCCTGCGCAAACCCAGTGATGACAATGAATCACCCTTTTCACCATCCTGTAGACAAAGCAAACATCAAGATAGAGAAGCTGTATGCAAAGGTGAGAATAAACATGAGGCTATCCATCCTCACAATGTAAACAAAAGTGGTTCCAAAGCACATATTGTCCTTAGACAGTTTTTTCTAACAAAGTTGTATCATTCTTCTAACAAAATTCTCTTTCTTTCTTCTAAAACCATCTCTTCCCCCCCCCCCCCCCCCCCTCAACTACATCACGTAAACATTAGGTTACCTTAGTTCTTCTAAAATAACTGAATACTCTTACCTAAGCAAAGTATGTTCTTTACATTAAAACACTAAATAGCCTGTCATTAAAAGTGTCACAAAGTTCTGATTTATTTACCTTTCTGACAAAACTCAGGTGCTTCACCGAAGACTTGTGTGCTGTAAAACTAAACACAGGTGTTGTAGACTGCCTCATGTCGTAGAAGAAGACCTTCCCTCTTGTGGTGCCCAGGACAACAGTGGCACCATCTTGCATCATATCCACACTGGTTAAGGGATGTTCTGCCACAATTGTATTCACAGGTCTGTAGGCACAGTAAAACTAATTACATCTAACATCTGATGGTGTTTGTGCATGTAGATATACATTAAAACTGGAAACAAGTGTCCAGGGGTAGAAAAATATAAACACAATTTAGGAACCAGACACTTTTTACCCAGCACTTTTTTAAAAAACAAATAGTGCCTAAGAAAATGAGTGAAAATGCAAGCATCAGGTTAAAATTTCAAGGACCATGATAAATCGTGCCCTGGATTTTTCTACCCCAGCATTTGACATTATCAACATCAAATGGTTCTTCTTCTTCTGTGAGCAGAACTACTTTAGGATGGTTGCTGTGTCAGAGGGATTAGCATGCATGGCACTGACCTAGGTGCACTGACGTCGTTCGACTTAACATAACTTGCATACCCAGCTGGTTTCTGAGTTTGGAGAGGGGGTGGAGGGCTCTGTAACACAGTCCCCTAGCAGATGGTATTTTGGTGTTGGGTCTGGAAAGTCTCAAAACCAGCTCCTAACTCTGATAGACACCAGCCCTTTTTGGTTTCAGCGCTCAAATGATCTGAATGAATCTCAATCTTGGTGACAACTGGCAAGATTGAGGGGGAAAGAGCAAGAGGAAGGCAGAGAAGTAAATACCTGGATGGCTTGACCATGTGGCATGGTCGAGACAGGAACACTGAACTGATCCACGATTGTTGATCGAGTGAGATGGCAAAACATGACCGCCCTCGCTTACCGGCATGGCACATAATGATGATGATGGTCTGAATGCCATTACATCAGACGGAAAGAGTTATAACTCATTCTTCTGGAGGATTCATACATCGCAACAATGTTGCTTTGAACTTATACAAGCTCCCAACTGCCACACATTCTCAACTGTCACTGACAGCATTCTCAATTACCACTGACACACATTCTTAATTACCACTGACACACATTCTCAATTGCCACTGACACACATGCTCAATTGTCACACACATTCTTAATTGCCACTGACACACATTCTCAATTGTCACACATATTCTTAATTGTCACTGACACACATTCTCAATTGTCACACACATTCTTAATTGCCACTGACACACATTCTCAATTGTCACACACATTCTTAATTGCCACTGACACATATTCTTAATTGCCACTTACACATACTCAATTGTCACTTACACACATTCTCAATTGCCACTGACACACATTCTCAATTGCCACTGACACACATTCTTAATTGCCACTGACACATATTCTTAATTGCCACATACACATTCTCAATTGTCACTTACACACATCAATTGTCACTTACACACATCAATTGCCACTGACACACATTCTCAATTGCCACTGACACACATTCTTAATTGCCACTGACACATATTCTTAATTGCCACTGACACATATTCTTAATTGCCACTTACACATTCTCAATTGTCACTTACACACATTCTCAATTGCCACTGACACACATTCTCAACTGTCACACACATTCTTAACTGCCACTGACACACATTCTCAATTGCCACTGACACACATTCTCAACTGTCACACACATTCTCAATTGCCACTGACACACATTCTCAACTGTCACACACATTTTTAACTGCCACCGACACACATTCTCAATTGCCACTGACACACATTCTCAATTGCCATTGACACACATTCTCAAGTGCCAATTATAACCATTATAGCTCCTAATACTGTAGACCTTTCCAGAAACCTCATTATCATCATCATGTGCCCTGCAGAGCAGCATATGTGTTCATGTCTCACTACAGATATGAAGTCTTGGTTTTCTTCATCAATTCTGCTGTTTCTCAGTGCCGTCATCTTAGACCATCACGTCTCCAGGTCTGCCTCTGTTTCTTCTACTGCTGATCCTTCCAGGTATCACAATGTTCTCAACTGCCTCTCCTCTCATTATTTAACCAAAGAACATTATACACAACATTTTGGAAAGAGATATGCGAGGGTAAGTTAATAAGTAAGTCTGTATGGGTGTAGAAAAATAACTAAATATGATAACTTGAAACCAGTTTATTTTTTACACAAAAATTGTCCCTTTATTTCTCAACATAATTTCTACCAACATTGATGCACTTATCCCATCGTTTTATCAGTCCTCCCAAACCGGCTGCATAGAATTGCGTGATCTGTTTTCTAAACCACATTTTCACTTCACATTCAACGTCACTCGCGAAATGTCTCCCGCCAAGGTGGATTTTCAGTGGACTTAACCCCTAGCGATTTCCCGTAAAGCGGTGCATAGCTGGGTATAAAAAGGCGAGTCAATAAGTAAGTCACACAGTTCTGTGGGATGGCAGGTAAATGAAAAGAAAGCCCGCAATTCTATGCAGCCGATTTGGGAAGACTGATAAAACGATGGGATAAATGCATCAATGTTGTAGAAATTATGTTGAGAAATAAAGGGACAATGTATGTATAAAAATAAACTGGTTTCAAGTTGTTATCATAATTAGTTATTTTTCTACAGCCATTTGTGGCTTACTTATTAACTTACCCTCATATTTCTTTCTTTAAGTGCTGTATAATGTTCTACTCTCACAGTCTCTTTGAGGCAATAGTTAATTCCTCTATAAAGAACATATTAGAATCCACATCTCCACTGCCTCCAAGCTCTTCCTAATTTGTTAGCTCACATTCCAAGATTCACTGCCACACCGAAGAACAGGTTTCATATAACATTTCAGTTCCACATTTCTGACATTCAATGAAAGTAATTTGTTACATACATTACTATCTAACTTCCGAAATGCAACTTCAGCTGGGCCTGTCTGCTCCAAATAATAAACCTCATAGAGGCCAGCATGGCCGAATAGATAAGAGCACTCATTCTTAAACATGCGGTGTGTTGATGTCAAGGTTGCGTGTTCAACCCCTTTACAGGTCTGCTGGACTAAAGTGTTGACTTCTTGTCAATCTCAATGTTGCCAACTAAACTGCCCCAGGAGTGCAAATTATTACTTTTATGATCATGTCTAGTGTCAGCACATTGTTTTAGACTAATTTCCTAGTGATCCAGAAACTTTTATATTTTGAGAAAAATCCATGACCAGCTGCCTGTTGAAATTTCTCAATTTTGAGCTATCTCAAACTTGTCAACAAAATTGCCACAGGAGTGCAAATTATTACTTTTATGATCATGTCTAGTGTCAGCACATTGTTTTAGACTAATTTCCTAGTGATCCAGAAACTTTTATATTTTGGGAAAAATCCATGAGCATTGTTGCCTGTTGAACTTTCTCAATTTTGAGCTATCTCAAATTTGTCAACAAAATTGCCACAGGAGTGCAAATTATTACTTTTATGATCATGTCTAGTGTCAGCATATTGTTTTAGACTAATTTCCTAGTGATCCAGAAACTTTTATATTTTGGGAAAAATCCATGCCTGTTGAAATTTCTCAATTTTGCCCTATCTCATTTTTTCCCACAAAAATTACTCCAATAGGGCAGATTATTATTTTTATGGAAACCCGTTCCAGTGGCACTATTGCAAAATCATGAAAAAAACATTAACAGGTGTGGTAGAATTAAACAAAGCATTCATTTTGAATGAATTATGCATCATGGGTTGGTCAGTAGAAGTCGCCGTAAGCTTTCAGGCAAGCATCCCATTGCTTAAGTAGGCGGCGAATGCCGTCCGCAAAAAAAGGATTGTGGTTACTCACTGAGCCAAGTGTTTACCGCGTTCATTACGTCTGCATCTGTGTGAAATCGTTGCCACTTGAGAGCTTTTTATAGAGGTCCGAACAAATGGAAATCACATGGTGACAAATCAGGACTATAGGCTGGATTTTGCAGAATTTCCCACTTCTTCCTTGCTAATCCTTCCTGCACAATCTTTGTGACATGCAGACGAGCATTATCGTGCAACAAAATCACACCGTGAGAAAGCACGCTGTGTCGTTTATTCTTGGTGGCTTTTTGCAGCTTGTCTAGTGTTTGTAATTAGCGGGTAGAGTTGATGTTGACACCAGATTCTTTAAAGTCAGCCAACAATAGCCCTTCATGGTCAAAAAATGCACTCAGCATAACCTTAACAGTGGAAACCTGTAATTTGAATGTTTTGGCTTTTGGTGATCCAGCATGCTTCCATTGCATGCTCTCTCGTTTGCTACTTAGCTCAAAGTGGTGACATCATGATTCATCGCCTGCCACTCTATGCGGAAGAGAAATGCATCACCCTCCACTCTGTAACGCATCAAGTGGTTCAAACACCATCCTCCCGGGAAGGTTAACCCGGTCAACAAATGCCCACAGAAGTCGGATGTGTCGGCCTAACGGCGCAAGAACGCAGCTCTGCTGTAAACAGGCACATCGCAGTCACATCCGGGGAAAAAACTCCGGATGAATGCAGAAGAAGAAGAAACACCATCCCATGCGTTCCTCTTTTTCGTGTTCGGTCAATATCCGTGGTACCCACTGTGAACACACCTTCCGATATCGCAGTTTCTTACGAATGACCTTTTGAATTGTCCCAATTGACACATCAAATTCTTTCGCTAGCGAACGTATGCTTCGACAATGGTTCATCTGTACTGCTGCATCAATTTTGGCGATGGCTTTTTCTGTTGCAACAATATGCACTTGACCCGACCGTTGAAGATCTGTCGTGAGCTGATGTCCTTTCCGAAACATTCGTGCCCAGTCTGTCACAGTTGTCTTCGACATACATTTGTTCCCGTACGCTGCCTGCATTTTTTCTTCGATGAATGTCCACTGGTCGACATCCTTCAAATGAAAGAAACTGAATCACCGCGCTCTGAGCTTCTTTGGACGGATTTTGTATCTACCCGGCCATTTTCTCAACAGTCAGAAACAGAACCTATGCATCATGGGACAATAAGCACATGCTCTTTTATTCATTGGTCAGTACTTCAACGGATTTCAAGTGAACACCCCTTATACAATAAACCTTATAATGTTTATTAAATGTTGCGTATAATCAGAGACAACAAAATAAAGTAAAATGAACCTTATAATGCTTATTACATGTTGTGTATAATCAGAGGCAACAAAATAAAGTAAAATAAACTTTATAAGGCTTATTAAATGTTGTGTATAATCAGAGACAACAAAATAAAGTAAAATAAACCTCATAGTGCTTATTACATGTTGTGTATAATCAGAGACAAAATAAAGTAAAATAAACCTTATAATGCTTATTACATGTTGTCTGGGGGGCTGAGTGGTCTCGAGGTATGGTGTCCACCTCGAGTGCTGGAGGTCCCAGGTTCAAGCCGCGGTGAGGGCTGGGATTTTTCCACGTGGGCTTCTAGTAAATATATTTCCCCTGGTCTCTGGGTAGTGAGATCGGACGCCCATGCAAGTAAAGAAATCCCTTGGCAGTTGGAAATCGAAAAAGAGTAGCCTAATGGCGCTGCCCGGGCAAAATTTTGAGTTAAAAATCTACCCAAGTATTTCAGGATCCTCGTCTGTGCTATGGAGTTTGTGCACTGAGCTGAGATTCTCCGGATTCAGGCTTGAGTTAGGAGTAGAATGGAGCACTTATGGGTTACACCTGTGTGCCGTGATGTTGATCCGTTGACTAAACTAAACTAAATCAAACTTCTCTATGGACCGCTGAGTGAACTAAAAAAAAGAGTTAAATTCATATAAGAGACAACATTGCAGTTATAGACTATTTCAATCGAACGAAAGAAGAAGAAGAAGAAGAAGAACCAAACTACATGTTCTGTATAATCAGAGACACCAAAATAAAGTAAAATAAACCTTATAATGCTTATTACATGTTGCATATAATCAAAGACAACAAAATAAAGAAAAATAAACCTCATAATGCTTATTACATGTTGCGTATAATTAGAGACAACAAAAGATAGCTTACTTTTTGTTCTGAACATCATAAAAGACAGCCCGCTTGTCCAGTCCCACGCTGACCATGAGGGAGTCATTAATGGGAGAAAACGCCAGATCTCGGGCAGGTGCCTGGTGTGTTTCTGTAAATGCATGCACCAGCCGGCGTGTGTTTGTGTCCCAGAAGTTCACCGCACTGTCCTCAGACACAGACACCAGAGACGACTTCTGGTAGGGGTTATACTTCAGCTGCCTAATGCCCTGGAAAGAGAGATAAAGGAAGACGGTGTGAGAAAATTGGCTTGGAAAGAACAGTGATGAAAGACATGATAACTGAAGAAGAGGAAGATGTTGACCAGAAGAAAAATGGACACAGGACATTGCAGACACTTTGGGCATGAGGGTGCCCAGTCATATGGCCAATCATTTCTGAAACTGATGTTCATTCATGTCAGACTGTCCAACGTTTTCTCTCTGTCTTCCCCTGCCTCTCCATCTCACCAACTTTTACATTGTCATGACATTCTCCAGCTTTCACCTTCTCATGACATGCTAAAAGAAGATGGTTTGTCTTCTTGATTGTCCGCTGTTGACATATAATCCATTT
The DNA here is from genome assembly GCA_963921405.1 of Cepaea hortensis. Taxonomy (NCBI): domain Eukaryota; kingdom Metazoa; phylum Mollusca; class Gastropoda; order Stylommatophora; family Helicidae; genus Cepaea; species Cepaea hortensis. The sequence goes on from OY992882.1 coordinate 113,345,703, forward strand.
GTGGCAACATGTCTTCTACATCTGTTACAACATACATCAAAAAATGGTGAACACTGGAAATATGAAAACATACACACATTTACACACAGATTTGTGGCTACTTTTCTACATCTGCTAAATCAATCAATAAATGGACAACATTATAAATATGAAAATATACACACGTTTACAGATGGATTTGTGGCTACATTTCTACATCAATCATTAAATGGAGAACATTGGAAATATGAAAATACACACACAATTACAGGCGGATTTGTGGCTACATTTCTACATCAATCATTTAATACAATACATTGGAAATATGAAAACATACACACGTTTACAGACATATTTGTGGCCACATATCTTCTACATCTGCTATAGCATTGATCATTTAATATGTTATGCCAGTGAGAACACTAGAATGAAAACATACATTTACAAATGTTCAAAAAAGTATATATGTTTGTTTTATAGACTACAAGAAAGCTTTTGATAGAGTACAACATGCGTGCCTTCAAGATATAGGAGTAGACGGAAAGGCCATCAGACTTATTAACTTGTACTGGGAACAAGTGGCGACTATTAGATGTGGTAATAACTATTCGTCGCCTATAGAGATAAAAAGAGGAGTACGGCAGGGATGTGTACTATCCCCAACTCTTCAAACGATACACAGAAAGAATTTTTAAACAAGTTGAAATGCCTGGACTCAACATCAATGGAAGAATCATAAACAAACTAAGATTTGCTGACAATACCGTGTTACTAGCAGAAAGTGAGCAAGAGTTGCAAGATTTAGTGGAAGAAGTAAACAGGCACAGTGCAGAATGTGGCTTAGATATTAACATCCAAAAAACAAAAACTATGATAATTAGCAGTGAAAAGGAAAGGTCATCAATGAACATCACAGTAAACGGGTAGATACTAGAACAAGCAACAAGTTTCTCTTATCTTGGACATATAATAACAGATGATGGCAGAAGTCAAATGGAAATCAAAAAGAGAATAGGAATGGCCAAAAATGCTTTCAACGGCATGAAATCAGTATTAACATCTAGAGAGATTAATAACGCATTAAAAATTGAGAATTGTCAAATGCTACGTATATTCAACGCTACTGTATGGCGCGGAAGCCTGGACATTGAACAAGCAACTAGAAAGTCACAGAAGAAGCCCTGGAGATGTGGATATACAAAAGAATATGTCGTATTTCATGGAAACAAAAACAATCAAATGCAGAGGTTCTAGAAAAACTGGGAATGAAGAGAGAGTTGATGAAAGAAATAAAGAGGAGACAAGTGAAATATTTTGGCCACGTTAAAAGACATGACACTCTTATAAAAACCATACTGGAAGGCAAGGTTGAGGGCAAGCGAGCAAGAGGTAGACAACGATACAAGTGGAAGGATAACATCAAGAGATGGACGAACATCAGCCTGACAGACTGTACAGTCAAGGCGAGAGACAGACAGTGCTGGAGATCCATTGCAGCCAACCTGCATTGTGGAGACGGCACCTGATTGACTGATTGTGGCTACGTGTCTACAACATCAGTCATTAAATAGAGAACATTGAAAATATTAAAACACACACACATTTACAGACGGATTTGTGGCTACATTTCTACAACATTAAATACAATACATTGGAAATATGAAAAGATGTGGTCACGTGTCTTCTACATCTGCTATAACATCAATCATTTAAAACATTACATACATTTACAGATGGAGCCACCAGAGGACTGCTGGCTTGACCGGTGGCCACGTTGTACAGTATTATGCTCCCATTCTCCAAGCCCACAGATATATACGTATCATTCCAATTCCATCTGGCCACGGTTACTGCATGGTTCAAGTTCTGAAAGAAAACAGACACCTCAACTGCAGTCAAATTCTATATAAAATAAGCAATACATGCGAACTGATATAAAGATGTCAGGTCAGATTATTCAACTGGAAGACTAGTTTGAATTGTTTTTAACATGTTGCTCAAGTGTGAATCTAGCTTTGTGACTGCTCTCCAATCCCAACACTCTCAGTCTTTCCTCCCCAATCCCAACACTCTCAGTCTTCCCTCTCCAATCTCAACACTCTCAGCTTCCCACTCCAATCCCTACACTCTCAGTCTTCCCTCTCCAATCTCAACACTCTCAGCTTCCCACTCCAATCCCTACATTCTCAGTCTTCCCACTCAAATCCCTAAACTCTCAGTCTTCCTTCTCCAATCCCTACCCTCTCAGTCTTCCTTCTCCAATACCTAACCTCTCAGCTTTCCCTCTTCAATCCCTACATTCTCAGTCTTCCTTCTCCAATACCTACCCTCTCAATCTCTACTCTCATCCATCCCTCTCCAATCTCTACACTCTCAGCATTCCCTCTCCAATCCCTACACCCTCAGTCTTCCCTCTTCAAACCCTACACTATCAGTCTTCCCTCTCCAATCCCTACACTCTCATCCTTTTTTTTATTTTTACATATCCTTTACTGGACATAGCAGTCAACCCCAAAATTTTTAGGCTGTTCGTGATTCCTGAGCAAGTTACGTTCAGTAGTTTGCCAGTGCTGTCTGAATGACCGGCACCCATAACATTTCATAAAAGACCAACTTAAGGCAGTCTGCTGCCAAATCGCCCACAGGTGTATTTTGAATGCAGGTATGCAGGATTATGAACTGTGTCCGTAACCCCTTCGCCACGGAGCCAGCTCTCAACACTCTCATCCATCCCTCTCCAATCCCTACATTCTCAGTCTTCCCTCTCCAATCCCTGCATTCTCAGTCTTCCCTCTCCAATCCCTGCATTCTCAGTCGTCCCTCTCAAATCCCTACTCTCAGTCTTCCCTCTCCAATCCCTACCCACTCAGTCTTCCCAATCCAATCCCTACTCTCTCATCCATCCCTCTTGAATTCCTACACTTTCAATCTTCCCTCTCCAATCCCTACACTCTCCCCTCTCCAATCCCTGCCCTTTCAGTCTTCCCTCTCCAATCCTTACACTCTCAGTCTTCCTTCTCCAATCCCTACACTCTCAGTCTTCCCTCTCCAATCCCTAAACTCTCAGCATTCCCTCTCCAATCCCTACACTCTCAGCCTTCCCTCTCCAATCCTTACACTCTCAGTCTTCCTTCTCCAATCCCTACACTCTCAGTCTTCCCTCTCCAATCCCTAAACTCTCAGCATTCCCTCTCCAATCCCTAAACTCTCAGCATTCCCTCTCCAATCCCTACACTCTCAGCATTCCCTCTCCAATCCCTACACCCTCAGCCTTCCCTCTTCAAACCCTACACTATCAGTCTTCCCTCTCCAATCCTAGACTCTCATCCATCCCTCTCCAACCCCTACACTCTCATCCATCCCTCTCCAACTCCTACACTCTCATCCATCCCTCTCCAACCCCTACACTCTCATCCATCTCTCTCCAATCACCACCAGGTTGTGTTGAGCCTAGCGTTGTCATTAACATCATCAAGAGGCATGCCAACAAGCGTGGGTGACCACGATTAGCCATCTCACTTGATCACCAGTCTCGGACCGTGCCATAATTTTGTCTAATATGTATGCCATTTGGCCAAAACATCTAGGTACTTATCTCTATGTCATCCCCTTATTCTTTTTCCATCAAATTTACTAGTGGTCAGTGACATTTCAAGTTTATATCTCATAACATGCCCAAAACATCTTTAGGTCTACATCTATTTTCTCTAATTGATTTGCAGTTTTCATCAGCTTCTTGAATGACTGCCTCATTTGTTTATCTATCCATTCAAATTATTCATTGCATTTTCCTTTGAAACCACATTTCTGCTGCCATAAAATGTTTCCCAGCATGTCTGTCTTTTTATTGGTGGGTATGTTTTCCATATTCAAAAGCATACGTTTGCCATGGTAATTCTTGTTCTAATCTCTACAAGACATCTTCCATCCAATGTTATGACTGCTCCAAGATAGTTAACACTATTCATACTGGTCACAATAAAATCAAAGCACACAACTGTTTCAGGCAAAACTCCAGGTTACTGATTTAGCATGCGGGTGTTGTTACCACTATACCACAGCTCGATACTCTAGTACAGTGGTTCTCAACTGGTGGAGAATTCCCCCCAAGAGGAGCATTTTAGGGTTTCCAGGGAGGAATTAAGATTATTTTAAGATCGCATTAATACAAGAACCGATCACTTGATATTGTTTTTCCCTCCATACTTTACAGTTCTGTACTTCTCGCCCTTCTGAAATTCATTTTATAAGGTGATTAGACCCGTAAATCACTGTTTTATGTAGACGTATAGACTTGTTTTAGTATGTGTCATTAAATTTAGCTTCCATTTTTATGTATACTGTGTAGGGCCCGGGGAAAGGGGGGGGGGGGGTATTTATATGGAGGAAATATGAAAAGGGGGGGGGGAGGAAATATGAAAAGGGAATGACGTTCTGAAAATATGGTGAAGGGCTGCACAGGCCAAAAAAGGTTGAGAACCACTGCTCTAGTAACATTCTTCTTCTGCTGTTTACCTCCACTGGAGCACAGTTCTCAAGCACCTCCCTCCAAACTGCAACAGACTTGTGCACGGTTGCTTTAATTTTGCAGCCAGTTTTCTCTCTGGAATAGGTAAGCCAGAACCAAGACCAACCCTCCTTGGTCAGCTCTTATGACATGCATAGTAGGTTACAGTGATTCTTTGCTTCCCTGAAAAGGCCCAGTAACACATGGCAAATCTAGCAACATATTAAATTCTTATTTCCAGCACATTTTCATAAGTCAAATGTTTCTTTTTTTTTTTATTTTCTTTTCATTACAATTTTAATTTGTATCAATCAATCAGATGCCGTCTCCACAATGCAGGAAGGCTGCAATGGATCTCTGACACTGTCTCTTGTCCTGATTGTATATTCTGTCAGACTCCTGGTCGTTCATCTCTTGATGTTATCTTACCACTTGTATCGTTGTCCACCTCTTCAACCTTACCCTTATTTGTATATCTTGCAACTAAAATCTACCCGTCACCTTACATTTTTTTTAATTGCAGAAGAAACCAATTATAACTACAACAACAGTGTACTAATTACCATGCTAAAATAGTGTTTTTAATGTTTTAAAAACCAAAACAAACAAATATCTCCGCTTACATGTTCTTATTTGTTTTTCATACCAAGGTAGAAAACAAGACAAACAAACCAAAAACAAGAAAGAAAGAAAGAAAGAAAGAAATAACTCACCTTGTATGATTTCTTTATAGCTTTTGATTTACGGTCCCATATATGCACACTTCCATCTACACAACCACAGAGTATGAATCGAGACAAGGAACTGTAATCCAGACACTGGCAGCCGGCCTGAAAAAATAAACAGTTTATAATAATTGTATACCATTCTGTTTCACTCACGTGAATAAATACCTGTGTCTTACAATATCAAGGTTTTTCAGCCTTTCAGCTTGCTGATCGTAACCGTTAAGAGAACGCCCTGGACACCGAAGCTGTGCATTTGCTCTTTAACACTCTAGTATATATTTTTTTTAGAGGTCAGCATGGCTGAATGGATAAGAACGCATATTTTTGAACATCCAGTGTGCTGATCTGAGTTAAGGGCTTCAATGCCTACACCGGACAGTTGTACTAAAATGATGACTTCTCCTCCTTGACTTGGGGACGTAAATTACAAGCATCTCTGAAGTCAGAGTGGGTTCGCCTGATGGTGAGAGACACTGGTAATTAGGAAAGCTAATCCACAAGCAAAATTCAGTCCAGTGCTACTACAAGTAGTGTGTGGACTATTCTTGAGTTCAAAGCGAGCGAGCGCAAAAAAAAAAAAAATAATTTATATTTTGTACATTTTCTGTGTTATTTATAATAATCATGTTTTCATCAGCTCTATTTGGAATCACCATCATCATCATCAAGTGCCTTGTCGACTGACATAGGTGTTATGCTTCTCCACATCTTGCGATCTCCAATGGCATGTATCAATTCATGCGTTGACTGCCTTCTGTGCCATGCCATAAGACTATCAAGAATTTTCTCTCTCTCCAGGTTGAACGAGACCGAATTTGGAATTTTTGTTTTGAAAATTAGAATTGGAATTGGAATTCTCTCTCTGCCTTCCTCCGTCTCTTTTTCCCAGTTGTTACAACACGTTCCCATTTTTTTATTTTCTCATAATGTGGCCAAAACATTAAGACTGCCCCTTTCTGATGTTTGTGATGAGTTGTTTTGCAACTTACCCTCTCAAAATGTCCAGATTGCTAATTTTGGCTGTCTGTAATACTCAGCCTAAAACTGGTACCCGAAAATATCTTAGAAAGTAAAAGCAGTCGGCGTAATACTAATCACATCATCCAGAAAGAGCTGATTGATCTGTAAAAATATGAGTCTAGCACCATATGCCCAATATGGGTTATGGCATATAATAGGGTCCTTTACTTGTTAGTGTTTGTGCTGATCCTGAAGAAGGTTTTTAGAACCGAAACATCAGATTTGAGTGTTTTAACTTATTCATTACATATTTCCTTAATGTTATACTGAAATTACTTTTTTGTTTTTTTTTGTTTTCATCGACGATGAACTGTAATTTTCGCTGCGGACTGTTGTGTTGGCATTCTGGCAGCAGCCTTATGCATGTACTTGCCTGTGCGTGCTGTTGGTTTGTCAGTACTGAAGTTTGTTCCACTTTTCACATGGGGCAATGAAGAGCACTGTGTGTGATATTCACTGGCACAGGAAAGGAGCATTATGGAGGTGACCCTTTGTCGTGAAGTTGGAACCGCGACTAACTATAACTGTGTCATATTTATTTTCCCCAATATAATTTCTATTCAGCTGACCTGAGTTTGTGGTAAAGTATGCACAGGTGTCTAGACGGTGGAGAGATAATACATGTACAGACCTACAAGCACTTGGAATCAACGACTGGCAAGAGAAGGTCCACCAGAGAGACGAATGGAGACGGATTGTATTTGCAGCAAAGAACCTCAATGGCTCGGAACGCTGAAGAAGAAGAAGAAGAAGAAGATGCACAGGTGTCTGTACTTGTTCCTCCAGAGGATCCATACCTATTTGTTTCATTTATAAGTATGTTTTATTTTTAACTCAAACTAAAGAGAAGAATGTTGAAAATATAATGGGTCGATAGGAAAATAAATGAATGTAGTGAAAACTGCAGGTTAATACATGATCGTTCATCAAAACCATAAGGAAGAAACAAATGATAATTATGGGGCATGTCAACAGACAATGTGGAGTAGGAAAATTAGATGTTTATGGGAAAACACTGGGCAAGAGAAGTTGGGAGGACATAGAAAGATGAATGTGAACAACTTAAACAGATGGGCAACAAATAATAATATAATCAACACCAACAAAGGACAAATACTACACCTCAGGATGTTGACAGGATGCTGCAGGCTGATACACATGGTTCAATCAACTTGACAAAGATTGAGAAGATGTACTTATAGAACCGCCAGCTCCATGGCAAAGTGGTTGCGGATGCAGTTCGTAATCCCACATATTGCGTTCGAAACACAGCTGTGGGCGATCTGGCAGCAAACCGCCTTGCTTTGGTTTCTTATGAAATGGTATTGGTGCCGTTCGTTCAGAAAGCAATGGCAAACTACTGAAAGTAAACTTGCCAAGGAATCACGAATAGCCAAAAAAATGCTGGGGTTGACTGCTATGTCCTGCAAAGGATATGCAACTAACTAACTAACTTATAGAACCAAGTGGGAATCAAAGCATCCAGACCACCAGAAAGATAATGCATATTACCAGTGCCGATGAAGTGAACATGTCACAATCTTCAGACTCCGCACAGGACATAACAGGCTGAAATACCACTTGCTAAATAAACTAAAAATAAGAGATACTGGTGAATTTAATTGGAAGTTGCAAAATGACAGCTAAATATTTGCTCCAACATGCAGAACAGAGAAAATTACTTTGGCCTCCATCCTCTCCGTATGAGGACAAACTCTTTGGAGATGTCAACAAGCTCAAAGTGACAGCAGCTTTCTATAAAAGTATTCAAGTTGACATACAAAAGTATAATAATAAGAAGAAAGAAGAATCAACTATACAGACTTTTTGCATCACTTTTAGCAGCTGTAGGTGTGATCACAAGGGGAAACAAAAGATGTGCATTCCGAATCAGTTTATTACAGAAGCAGTAAATACATTCCGATTTCTACTGAGAGAAACAGAGCAAGTACAGTTGCATCCCAAGTATTACGACACTGATTTAAGCTTTTCAAGCAATTAAATTTGTGGATGGACAAGAGCTGTTATGTGCAGCCACTTACATTAAAAACTGACAAAAACTCTAAATAAAGAAAGTTTTTGATTCAGAGTTGAGTGGAGTCCAGAATTGACATCACAGCACTCGGGACATTTCCACACATGCTCCGTCCTCACATTAAAAAGCCAGCAAAGAATCCCAATACTAATGATACAAGTAGGAGTCTGTTTTCATCATATTTTGTGAATCTGTTACAATATTTTTGACTCATTAGTACATTGAAATGTTAAGATAGTTATCAAGCAGATACTACTGCTGGAGTAAAAACTGTTAGGCCTTTCCTCATTGTCTTTTTTTTTCTTGGACAATTCCCAGGAAATTCTGATAATTGACTGGCATCCATTTTTATGAGGCTGGGTCAACTCCTAAGCCAAGCTGGTAGGAAAATATGTCCTGCCTTTGCTGAGAATTGAACCAGATTCACAGTCCTGGCAGGCAAGCGTACTAACTACTATGTCACAATAGCTCCCTACAGAAGATCTTCACTGATTCAGTACCGAAGGTTATCACCAAATGTGACCTCCCATTTGGATATGACAATATATCGCTATACTAGGGCCATCACGTTATTTGTTTTGTTTCGTGGTATATTCCACAATTTTAAAGCTCAGTGAACGGACATTTACATTATAATACTTGTTCATTTGATTGTGCACAATGTTTGGTCTAGACCTACTTTTTGTTTGGCAACGAATCGGTTGAATGTTCAATCTTATTAAAGGACATACAAATGTAACAGGGATAGATTGAATGATTGATTGATTGATTTAGGAATCGACATCACAGCATTTGGGGCATTCCCATAAGTGCTCCGTCCCCATCCTCAGCAGCCAGCGAAGAGTTCCAACACCAATAGTACCAGTAGCAATCTGATTATATGTCCGTCTCGCCTTTAATCTCAGCGTTGAGCGTCGGCCAGATTCCCTCGTCACTCCTCGCTGTCTCATTCTTGCCAGACCATGGTAATCCATTTGCTCCTACGAGGTGTACACGTGCTCCCACCACGTCTGCAACCACGTCTGCCTTGTCATGTATCAATACTCCACCAAGTTCTGCAGAGCCAGCCAATCTGTCTGCCTGTTCATTTCCCAGCACACCAGCATGCCCCGGAGAAAAGATCCAGGCGATGCTTGTCACCCGTGACCTCTGAAGCGAAGCAAGCCACGTCGCACGAAACCTGCCCGTCCTCACCCTCGTCAGCATGCGACACATGTAACATGTAACAGGGATAAACACAACATACCTGCAGCACAATGGATTCTGACGGAATTGAATGTGAAGTTTTGGTTAATCGTACATGTACTGTATTCTCAGTGCTGCAACTAGCTGCAATGGATTTTCCTGAAAAGATAAAAGTCATAATAATTAATAACACAATAGAAAACCTGTCAGTGACACCAAATGTCACATTATACAAATAACACAGAAAACCCTTTAAACAAGGAAAGTCCCAAACAGGAACCTGCTAGGATCTATAATGTGTCAGTACCAGCACTCTCTGTAGGCCTACCTACATGGAGGAATAGGTGGCCAATATTTCTCTCCTATAGCGAATGTCAAGCCGGTTTCCCTGGCGTAGGGGGTTAAGGACGTTGTTCGTAATCCTGTATACTCTCGTACGAAACATAGCTGTGCAAGATTTGGCAGCTGATCGTGTCGCGTTGGTTACTTACAGGGGTATGTGAGTCTGTCGTTCAGAAAGCAATGGCAAACTACTGAACGTAAAACTTGCCAAGACATCAACACAGCTGAAACATGCTGGTGTTGACTGCATTGCCCTGTAAAGGATATGCGGAATAAAAAAAGGGGAAAAAAAGCAAATATCAAGCCCAGGTATCAAACCCTCGCCTGACCACACTAATGCAATTGTCAGGGAAACTTCCTATCCATTTCGCTAACGTGCCTGTTAGAAAACCCTTTATAGGTACAGTAATTTCAAGCTACGGAAGTACTAAAAACATCAAGTTGACCTGCTTGCTTTTCAAGTGTATGTTTTGACAGTCTATGATGAATATATGGTTAGCGGGGTAGAGATATCCCCTATCAAAGGAGATGTAAGACTCCTCCTTTCCCCCGTTAGCCTACGGGACACCCTTGGGCAAGGTGGAGTACCCGTTTAGCTCTCCAATCAGGGTTACGTGAAGCCATGGAAGCAGGTGGTGGATGGAGTGTGACATCAGCCGATAAATTGTTGTTGGTTATGGTCTGCACTCTGCGGCGATAGGCAGATGCTTGCTTGATTGCTTGTGATCGTTGGCTTGAGCTCCAACGCGAAGTCCTGTATGTTGGATGAAGGCATCCTGTTGTCCAACATCAGTGTGATGTCATACAGGACCTGAGGTTTGCGTGAGTATCCGTTGTCCCATGTCTGGCTTATTGGTGTGCAGACTGGTGGTTCCTTGCTGTGCAGGCAGGCACTCTCCGACTTCGGAGGAATCGGCAATCCTACTGACTTTAGCCAGGACCCCGAAGGGACCTGTTGCCCAGGACGCTCGACGAGGACGCATCAATAGGTCTTGGCCAGTATATAACCCGGCCCTGGTGCCTTGGAAACACCTCTGCATCCCGATAGGCAGATGATCTCATCAGTAGAGACAATGCCTATGGCCACCGACTAGTACAGTCACTGCCCAGAAGGTGAGCAATGGCAAACTACCTTCTGCAAAACATGCCAAGAAAGCATAATAACCATGAAACCGTGATGAATACATATGTAATACATAAGGTATGAATACCAAGGTCTTCCCAAATATGATTATGAGTATTGTGTTAATATTATACCCCCAGAGGCATATTTATTTTAATGACCTGGGTTCCCAGGTCAACCAAGTGGGTACCAGGAAATGTCATGGAAAGTCAAGTCGGCCTGCATGACAGTGACCACATTAACCATCAAGTACTGAGTAGTCTATAAAAATAGAACAGAACCATATCCCAATATGCTTCCAGGTGTGCAAAAGAGCCTTTTACTGTAATTACTGTGTTAATAGTCTAAAGTTTTATTTAACAATGAGTTCCAGAAGGTGCTACCCAATGTCCAAAGGAGGAAATAATGACAACAATCAAATCACAGGTGTATTCCTTTCACAGAAGTCAAATATACTTTAATTATAGTCTATTTACTTTTGTCTGTCCCAATATAAAATTCCATATCTCAGTAACCATCATCATCATCAAGTGCCGTGCCGGCTGGCGTAGGCGTTCATGGCTCTCCATAGATCTCGGTCTTTGGTTTTCTGGATCAACTCTGGTGCTGATATTCCTCCATGCCACCGTCTCAATCCATCCAGCATCACTTCTCTTGGTCTACCTCTGCCTCTCTTCCCCTCGATCTTTCCAGTTGTTACGATGTTCTCCAATGCATCTCTTCTCATCACGTGACCGAAGAAAGATGTTTGTCTCTGTCTTATTGTTGTATATAATGTTCTAGTTTCATTAGCCTGTTTCAGGCAGTCGTCGTTAGTTACTCTGGCAGTCCAAGGAATTCGCAACATTCGTCTCAGGAACCACATCTCTGTTGCTTCTAATTTCTTCTTAATTTGTTCATTTACGTTCCAAGATTCACTGCCATACAGCAAAACTGGTTCTACATAGCATTTCAGCACTCTCTTTCTTACATTCAGTGATAGTGACTTATTGCATAAGATACTCTTCATTTTCTGAAAAGCGGCTTTTGCCTGTCCTATTCTACTCCTAATCTCTGTTGTACATCTTCCATCTGATGTTATAAATGCCCCTAGGTATCTAAAATTATCAACTTGGTTAAGGATTTTCCCTTCTATTTCTATGTCACATTTTGGTGTCACCATTTTCTTTGATATTACCATTGTTACTGTTTTCTTGATATTCAAGGAGAGTCCTTTCCTTGCACTCTCTGTTACTACAACGTCTAATAATTGTTGTAGGTCTGTTGAATTATCCGCCACCAATACTGTGTCATCTGCATAGCGTATATTATTTATATTATAACCTCCAACTAGTATTCCTGGCATCTCTTTGATCTCTCTCATTATTACTTCGCTATACAGGGAGAAAAGATCTGGTGACAAGACACACCCTTGTCGTACTCCTAGCTTTATCCGTTCGTAACTACCCTCTTTATTTCCCATTTTAATTGCTGCTACTTGGTTCCAGTAAACATTCTTTATTATTCTTAAATCTTTTCCATCAATGTTGATATCTTCCAACATTTTAATCAGTTCATCATGTTTTACTTTATCAAATGCCTTAGTATAATCTATGAAGCACAAATATATGTCTCTCTGTTTCTCTATTGACCTTTCTATTAGTGTCCGTAATGTAACAACCTCAGTAACCAACTGAGGGAAAATTATGAGATTTCACATATAACCTTATCATTATGACCACCCAATAAAAAAAATTTTGTTCTGGAGATTGTACAGCTGATTTCAAAGTTTGTTTATATGCGGTATATAATTTACAGGTCAGAGATGAAGTGCACATTATTAATTGTATTACGTCTTCACACGGAAACATTAGCGTTGAATAGTTAATTTTCTCGTGGGACATGGGATTGGCCTTATGACAAGAGCCTCTTGTAGTGGAACAGGGCATTACTGTAAAACAAGTTTGTTAGCGAGAAATCACTAGTTTTTCACCAAAACATCAAAGAAATGTTGCCACTTTCCATGATTTAAGTTGCTTTTGGACCTATCAAAGACATATTCCTTCGGTGAGGGTAAATATAAGACGGCAAGGAAAAATTTCATAATGATGCAACAGACAGTTTTCAAAACAATTGATCGTGAATGAAGGCATTCATTTCGGCACAGACTATAGCAGCATATCCTTTACAAGACATTGTGACCAACCCCAGTATTTTTAATTGTTTGTGGAATCGTGGAAAGTTCACATTCAGTTATCTGACATTACTTTCTGAATGAACAGCACTCATACAATTATATGAAAACCAGCGCACGTCGGCCTGCTTCCAAATTACCCACAGCTGTGTTTCGAACATGGTATGCAGGATTGCAAATTGCATTCACAACCCTATGCCACAGCACCAGCTCAAATATACTTACCTTATTAAACAAATATACATATCTAGTTGCATAAAACAACATTTTACCAAAATTAAAAGAGAAGAATAAGTACACACTTACCATCATGACTCCAGGTTAAGTCGCTGATTGAATTAGTAAATGGGTTGAACTGTTCAAGTAGAGAAAATGTTGGCACATCCCATATTTTGGCTTCAGCGCCTGATGACGCTAGATAAATCATTTTATTTTTAGCATTCAGATTACCATTTAATCTGTCAAATCAACTGGTCTGAAAAATAAATAAACAATAATGATATTGTAAATGTTAACACATGACAATAAATAATTTGAGAGAAACATGTGTGGTTATCAAAATAATAGATTAATACAAAATCTTCAAAACAATTTTTTTTCCTCTTCCAATTACAATATATCTTTTATGAATACACTGTCAAGTTAGTTCTTATGATGAACTCAACCATTTTTGGGAATTTCTCTTTAGTTCCATAAAGCTTGGAGTTTATCGTTAATTCTAGGTGCCAGTTCCATCTTGTTTAGCATTTTCCCAAAATGCTAATCATTAATTGCATTTCTCCTACCACCTGTGCTGCCTTTTCTAATTCTTGCAAAGTTCTAACATTCCAGGTGTCAATTCTGGCTATTTTCCTAGGTGAAAGATGTTAAGTCAGCAATCTTGATTCATTACAACTTTCTTCGCATTGTTTCATACCTCTTCTAGAAGACACTCCTTTTTTCCTCTTGGTTAAAAGAGATTATTAAGGAAGACTGGTGTGAAGTCCTGTTTAGGACTAACTCAAAAGTGAGAAAAAAACACAAAGAAGATCAAAACTCACCCTAAAAAAAGGATCTCAATTATAACCAATGCTGAAGAAGCAGGTTGAACAAGGCTGAATTTTTATTTTTATTTATTTTTTTCATAAATATTGAACTGAACTGATTGGTGTGAGACTGGCTACCTCAACCAATAGAAAACTAAACCTGCAAAATCTAACCAATCATGAGAGTCTATAAAGGGCTTGGCATGAGATGGTTGAGTGCCCTTGTTCCATTGGGAGATAAAAGGCAGGAGAAGAGAAGGGGAGGAATTACATAAACTCTTCATGACTGCATGGTACAGATACAAGGACAAGGAATGAACAATGTCAAGGTAAAGTTCAAGCTCTGAAATGTGGTTATAGATGGTTGGGCAGTATTTCACAGCAGAACAAACTAATGAACAAACTTTATTTTCAAAGGGTCATAAATTAGACATGCAGGCTCATCTTACATTCAGCCTTTCCAATCACTCATCTTCCGTACATTAATTACCTATTGCCGCAGAAGTCGGATGTGTCGGCCTAACGGTGCAAGAACGCAGCTCTGCTGTAAACAGGCACAACGCAATCACATCCGAAAAAAAAACTCCGGATGAACGCAGAAGAAGAAGAATTACCTATTGTGCATATTACATTCACATAGAAAAAACATTGTCAAATAAATACTGTGAACATAAACAATGCATTTTTCCATGTTATGGGACGGGCAGACACACACACACACTCACCCATGTCAATTACACAAACTCTCAGTTATACACCCACAGTTATACACCCACTCAACACACAAATCAACTCCTTCGCAAACACATATACCCACTCACAATCACATACACACTAACAAACATTAACTTGTACATAAACTGGCTGAAGAATTTTGAGGTGCGGTAAAATTTTGGGTTACGTTAGTAAAAATATCACATATAAGTTGTTAGTCAACAGATTTTAGTCAAATAAACAGCAAAAGGAAGGGAAAAGCATGCAGAATATTTTACTCACGTGAATGTTGCCGCTAATCCACACATGAACACAAATATTTACAAAATACAACATATTGTTTGTGATTGTCAGTCATCTATACGGCAATTTACAAACACATTTTCTAAATCATAATCACTTTCTTTAAAGTCCGACTCCAGACTGCTAACGCAAAGTAATGCTGATCACTGATATCTAGCTCCAATTAATAGTCAATTTCATGCCTTTCAATGTCACTTAAATTGAACCCAGCGAAATCTCCACTAGCACTTGAAGAATCGTCGAAATCCATTTTGAAATACAAAGCATAAAACCCACAAAAACTATTTTAAAAATCTGTTCAAATTTAAAGTAATGCTTGCAAATGGCGGCCACGTTGTCAAGCTATCAACAAAACCAAAAGTAGACAAACGGAAGTCTCGGAAAGCCGAGAGATCGCGTTTTTACAATGCATAATAGTATCAGGCGGTTTCAAACGCTTTGCCCGTTCAGGGGTAGAAACGTTCCCGGACGCTTTGCCCGCTAAAGGGTTAACATGAGGAAGAGTTGCGCAATTCATCGACCTCACTCTCTCGCCTGAGTCCCTCTGAGTCCAGTGGCAAGACAAGTCAAGACTGGAGACGAATACAGGTCCAGTGGATGACCAGGGCGCTCTACGTGCCTTGCCATGCTCATTACGTTCCACAACGCTTTGCAGGTAAACGCTGTCTTGCCTGTTGAATCATCAGTGATTTCATCCGCGCAGTCTGCCAAATCCTGTATTCACATGCTGGGTAGTCACGCTGTATAAAGGTTATGCAACTAACATACTTGTACATACATATCTCTCTCTAAGCAACGTACTACACAAGATGGAACTGAGGAAGAACATTACTGAATGAGATTGTATTCTTGTAAGTTGACACATTTCTCTTCCCATTTCTATTTTTACAGTATTACTGTAGTTCAACCCATTTTATTTCTTCTCCTACCATATAACAGCATAGGTCGTGTTTGTCTACTGTGACCACAGCCTTCTGGCTTGTACGGTGTCAATTGTTTTCAATATTATAAGATTACTGTCAAACCAACCTAAAACCTAAAGGAAAGGGTAAAGGTCAAACAATAATCAATAAGTACTTCAGACATAAAAAGAGAGACAGACAGCTCTTTGTGCTGTAGTGAAAGGCAAGTGCAGATACTGCCAAGAGAAGAACATCTTTCAGTGTCCCTTGTCTTAGTAGTATACTATTAGTAGTAAGTAACAGTAAACTGTAATAATTTACTAATTTGTATATACATTTGTCAGATAGTGTAAATTACTGAACTGTAAACTGATCGTTGTCATTCATAGGTAGGATTGACTGCCAACTTGACAATCTGACAAAGACTGAATAATAATAAATTTTTTAAATGCTAGTTGAAAATTGAATAACGTAGGGTCATTATATTATGGAAGTGACTATTCATACCCCGGCTATGAATAAATGATCCCTTTCATATCTCTGTCTCTCACACTAGCTTCGTTATCTATCTCTCTCCTTTCAACCTGCTTCACATATACCAGGTTTTCCTGCACTTTATATGAGTAGCATGTCCTTGTTTATTTGTTAATTCATCAGGCCTGATGTTTTAATTGCCTAATCAAGTCTCTCTGAGGCGACACATATTACTGTCAGCTTGGACCGGAATGATCAGGACATAAATAGTAGGAAATAGTAGGTCGGTAATGTAAACAAAGATGGATGCCTGTAAACAGTAAGTGTACAGAAACGCAAGTTAACAATTCTTGAACACGCCTGGGGACACAATTATTTGTATTGGGGATACCAATCTGGAAAATTATTCTTGATATTTAAAGTCATACTTCAACTATGTATAAAGTATCCCTTTACTCATACTTCAGCTATGTATAAAGTATCCCTTTACTTTACTCATACTTCAGCTATGTATAAAGTATAATAAAGTATCTGTTTATTCATTCTTCAG
This sequence comes from Cepaea hortensis, assembly GCA_963921405.1. Classification (NCBI taxonomy): domain Eukaryota; kingdom Metazoa; phylum Mollusca; class Gastropoda; order Stylommatophora; family Helicidae; genus Cepaea; species Cepaea hortensis. The sequence continues at coordinate 113,362,763 of OY992882.1, forward strand.
CTATGTATAAACTTTCCCTTATATTTATATTTTATATTTTTAAAAATGTAGAACCAGTACAACACATTACATTATTATCCAGCGTCATCTCCACACTGATTGAATCTCGTGTAATAATCACAATAATGTGTCTACAAAATGTCTGCCATGCGACTTTCTTTTTTTACTTTACTGGTGCACTCTCGGACAGACAACAAATCATTTCAATCTCACTGTAATCTCAGTCAGTGTCACTGTCGGTCCCGGTCATCAACAAACGAAATCAAAATAACAAGGCGTAATTTTCGATGCAGGCATGTTTGTTTAATCAGTCCTTTCGCGCATCGTGATTAATATAACGTTCCTCTCCATAACTTTATAACTTTCGCGTGTCTTACAAGGCAAAATAATTAACTTATACACTTATAATTAGTATTGTTGTTGTTTACATACGTCGGCCTACCTCTGAGTCTGGCGCCATTAAGGTTTTGTAGAATTAAGTCCCCTTACTACACAGAACAACGGATATACACGAAGTTGAGTCAACACCGGACAGTACAGCTCTCGCGACATTCCCACACGTGCTCCGTCTTCATCTTCAACAGCCAGCGAAGAGTCACAATCCTAATGGTACTAGTTTTAATCTGATTATGTGGCCTCTCCTCGGAGTACTTAATGTCGACCAGATCCCCTGATTACTATCTGGAGCGCCATTATTTCCAATGGTTAACAATACACGGAGAAAACAATTGACATTCAGCAAATCAAAGAAGGATCCTTCATCTGCTTCTTCTTTCGTGCGCTAAGGAAGGATCCCAATTCTAAACCACAAGGTTGGATACTCTGGTGTATATACATCTACAATATGAATGAAAAGAGTTAAAGTGCCGTAAAGGTGAAGAAGTTTAAATAATATAAAAACAAAGAATAGGGCATCATCATCATCTTCAAGTGCGTGCCAGCTGGCGTGGGCGTTCATGGCTCTCCACAGATCTCGGTCTTTGGTTTTCTGGATCAACTCTGCTGTTGATATTCCTCAATGCCACCGTCTCAATCCATCCAGCATCATTTCTCTTGGTCTGCCTCTGCCTCTCTTCCCCTCAATCTTTCCAGTTGTTACGATGTTCTCCAATGCCTCTCTTCTCATCACGTGACCGAAGAAAGATGATTGTCTCTGTCTTATTGTTGTGTATAATGTTCTAGTTTCATTAGCCTGTTTCAGGCAGTCATCGTTAGTTACTCTGGCAGTCCAATGAATTCGCAACATTCGTCTCAGGAAGCACATCTCTGTTGCTTCTAATTTCTTCTTACTTTGTTCATTTACATTCCAAGATTCACTGCCATACAGCAAAACTGGTTCTACATAGCATTTCAGCACTCTCTTTCTTACATTCAGTGATAGTGACTTATTGCACAAGATACTCTTCATTTTCTGAAATGCGGCTTTTGCTCCTAATCTCTGTTGTACATCTTCCATCTGATGTTATAAATGCCCCTAGGTTTCTAAAATTATCAACTTGGTTAAGGATTTTCCCTTCTATTTCTATGTCACATTTTGGTGTCCCCATTTTCTTTGATATTACCATTGTTACTGTTTCCTTGATATTCAAGGAGAGTCCTTTCCTTGCACTCTCTGTTACTACAACGTCTAATAATTGCTGTAGGTCTGTTGAATTATCCGCCACCAATACTGTGTCATCTGCATAGCGTATATTATTTATATTATAACCTCCGACTAGTATTCCTGGCATCTCTTTGATCTCTCTCATTATTACTTCGTTATACAGGGAGAAAAGATCTGGTGACAAGACACACCCCTGTCGTACTCCTAGCTTTATCTGTTCGTAACTACCCTCTTTATTTCCCATTTTAATTGCTGCTACTTGGTTCCAGTAAACATTCTTTATTATTCTTAAATCTTTTCCATCAATGTTGATATCTTCCAACATTTTAATCAGCTCATCATGTTTTACTTTATCAAATGCCGTAGTATAATCTATGAAGCACAAATATATGTTTCTCTGTTTCTCTATTTACCTTTCTATTACATTAGTGTCCGTAATGTATAAATTGCATTGTTTGTGCCCTTTCCTTCCACAAATCCATACTGTGCTTCACTAATTTCCATTTTTATTTTCTTTTTGTTTCTTCTCATTATGATTCTGAGTAGAAGCTTAGTGATGTGGTTTATGAGGTTAATTGTACGAAAATCTTCACAATCAATTGCTCCTGGTCTTTTTGGTATAGCTATAAATAAGGATTTCAGCATATCACTGGGTAAATATCCACTGCTGTAAATATCATTCAACATTTTGGTTAATATATCTACTCCAAATTCTCCCAATACTTCTAATTCTTCTTTTGTGATTTCATCTGGCCCAGCTGTTTTTCCTTTCTTCATACGTTTCATAGCATCAGCGACTTCTTCTTTCAGAATAGGTGGACCTTCTAAGTTACTATCTTCTGTTAATTCTTCCCTTTCTCCGTCATATAATTCTCTTATATACTCATTACACCTCTTCATTATAGCACCTTCCTCTAATAATATCTTTCCTGTTTTTGATTTCAAACACCCTGTATTTATTCTTATTTTTCTTCCTGTAAGCTCACTGATTTGTCTGTACATATTTTTTGTATCATTAATGGAATTTAATTCAATTTTTTTTTTTGCATTGCTCGTTTAACCAACTTTCTTTAGCCTTCCCACATTTATCTTTTATTTCTTTATTTATCTTAGCGTATTCCTGTTTGTCATTTTTACTCTGTTTTCTTTTGTCCATCAGTTTTAAGATTTCTTCATTCATCAATTTTTTTCTTAGCTAATTTGCCTCTCTCCGATAATACTTCTTATAGGGCAGCTTTACAAAATACAATTATGGAAAACACAGGTCTGTTCAGTGGCAAGTCTTTATCAGCAATCACAAATACATCATCTCATCTCATCATGTTCCACTTCATCTCGACACCGCAAGGCACAAAGGGAATATGATGAGATGAGATGATGAGACAAATACAGCAACATACAAAATACGGAGATGACACTTCAAAGACTGTATTAAGTCATAATGTAGACACCGTAGTCACTCCGTGGTTTGTCTGTTTTCGTGTTTTCTTTTGTTTGTTCACTGATGAAGGCTTAACGCCGCAACGTCCTTAGTTGTCCGTAAATTATAAGATCACTTAATATGTATATAGTGAGAAAAATAACGCTCTAGAACAGTGGTTCTCAACATTTTTTGGCCCACACACCCTTTCACCATAATTCTTCTTCTTCTTCTTCTTTCGTTCGCTTGAAATATGTCTATAACTGCAGTGCTGTCTCTTGTATGAATTGAACTGTCTTTTTCAGTTCACACAGCGGTCCATAGAGTTTATCTTCCACTGTCGTCTCTCTAGGCCAGAAGGTTTGCCTAGATATGTTATATTTTGGGTAGTCTTGGAGTATGTGCTCTGCTGTCTGCGACGCCAATCCACATGTACACATGGCTGTTTCACCAATCTTGAATTTTGTATACATGTGGTTGCGTAATCTATTGTGCCCTGTTCTGAGGCGCAGAATAATGACGTGTTCTGGTCTATCCATAACGTGGTAGTCATCTTGAGCAGGTTTTGGTGGCTTTCTGACTGATTTGATCATTCTTTTCTTTTGGTGGTATGTTACAGGCACATCAGGCTGTTCTTCTTTGGCTCCTTCCTTAGCCAATTGATCAGCTCTGTCGTTCCCGGGTACTCCACAGTGGGATGGTATCCACTGTATGGTGACCTTATGCTGACTGCTAAGTTCAGGAAGTAGTGTCCTTAGTACTGGCAATTTCCCAGACAGGAGCGCCTCGAGTACTGATTTTGCATCTGTCAATAGCACCACAGGTTGTGTACCATTGCTGGTATTTAGTAATTTCTCTGTTGCTATCTTGATTGCCTCAATTTCAGCATCGTAGTTATGGCAGTACTTTCCTGTCGGTACTCTAGCTGTGTCCCTGGTATTATTTGGGTATTCTATGTACACTCCCGCTCCTCCATTTCGAACAGCATTTTGTGCTGACCCATCTGTGTAGACTCGGATCCAGAGGTCCTGTGGGTATTCTTCATCAAGGAAGCTGAGAGTGGCCCTGAAGCAAGTTTGAGTCTACCAGTCTGTGGTCTTAATTCCCCCCCCCCCCCCCCATGGAAACCCTAAAATTCCACTGCTCTAGAAGATAAGGGGAATGTATCCCCCACCTCTTTTTCGTCGAATGTTTCTGCTCCTTGGCTCCTTTACACTCTCAGGAGGCAAGCCCTCATGGGTCATGACTAACATTGTCTAGAAATGTCTCTCGGTGTCTTTCTCTATCTCTATTTCCACAACTCTTTCCAGTTGTCACATGTTCAAGCTTATGTCTTCTTATAAAGTGGCTGAAAATGAAGATTGCTTTTTCAGGTGCTTGTGATGTTTTCTTTGCGACCTGGCCTCTCTCTCTCTCTCTGTCTCTCTCTCTCTCTCTCTCTGTCTCTCTCTCTCTCTCTCTCTCTCTCTCTCTCTCTCTCTCTCTCTCTGTATATATATATATATACCTCACTCACTTTATCTCTCTTTCTCTTTGTCTTTCTCTATCTGTCTCAAAGAACGAACGTGGATTATCTATTTCCGACATGAGTAACTAGTTCTCTAGTGTGTGTGTGTGTGTGTGCGCGCGCGCGCGCGCGCCTGTCCAGGATGTTTTTACCATCAGTCGATAGAGTTACGGCGCTGTGGCGAACGAGTAATGAACGCAATTCGGTAACAGCGTTCGAAACAGAGCTGCGAGTGATTTGGAAGGATACGGCCTTGCGCTGGTTTTAATACACTGATATGAGTGGCCGGTGGTTCAGAAATCAATGGTAAACTACTAAACATGAATTTGCAAAGAAACCGCAAACAGTCAAAAGGGCTGGTACTGACTCTGGCGTCGTGTAAAGGATATGCAACTGTTAAAATATGTAAATTATCCATGACTTACTTGAAGACATAATCATTGACTCTATATAACTACCAAGCTCTCTCTCTCTCTCTCTTTCTCTCTCTCCCCCTCTCTCTCTCTCAGTTCTCTCTCTCTCTCTCTCTCTCTCTCTCTCTCTCTCTCTCTCTCTCTCTCTCTCTCTGATTTTCAGTGACCATGATGCGTTGCTTTCAGAAGTATTCTGACCTATTCAATGGCAAGTGCAATCAAACAGGTTAACTTCTAGCTAGGTCTCTGGGAGGTTTCTATCTCCTTAATCTGTCTGTTTGTCTGTCTATCTGCTTACCTATGTACCTACTGCATACCTACATACCTATCTACCTACCTACCTGTCAGTATGTCTGTCCGTCCGTCCGTCTGTCTGTCTGTCGGTCGGTCGGTCGGTCGGTCGGTCGGTCGGTCGGTCGGTCTGCCAGCCTGCCTGTCAGTACTTACCTGTACATCTTTTCTCCTCTCTCTCTCTCTCTCTCTCTCTCTCTCTCTCTCTCTCTCTCTCTCTCTCTCTGTCTCCCCGCATCTCTCTCTCCCTCTCCCTCTTTCAGTAATAATAATGATAACGGAGAGTGCATTTCGGCATCCTCTATTTCTGGCTGCTGTTAATCTTCAGCAACATAACTGCCGTTGTTTACCAGGCCATGCACTGCTCTGCCATTATGAGATTGATCACTGGCTTGTCAGGATGACCTGTACAGGCTTTTGTGATTGCCTTATCGATCCCTTGGACTAACTTGCATCATATTTCACTTAACCACTGCAGATTTCTATCCAGCCATTTTCTGATATGCAGAAACGTGCACTGCCGCGTCGAATGTTCGGGATGTTTGTAGTACATAATGTTTTGTTCAGCCTGGCATTAAAACTTGTCTGGTTTGGTTGATCTATAAAAGATTACCTTTCATGCATATAGATACTCCCATAAATGCCCCAGCCTCCGTCTGTAGACCGAACAAGGGTAATCTCACCGCAGTGCACGAACTCAACAGCATCCATGAAGATCAAAATGTGTCTGTGTACCAGAACCACATATGTACACACGTTTTGTTGTTGGCTGGTTTCCTAATTTTGTGGTTAAAAACTCCGCTTGGGAGCAAGAAATACAGGAAGCTTCCGATCCCCCTTCAAAGAATGTTTCGGCGACCTTATCTTCCTAACAAGATTGTTGGTTGGTTTCCTAATTTTGAAATTTAATTTAGGTAGGGACCTTTTCTCGAATTTTTTGCAACATCAAATTGTCGCATAGCGCACACGGAGCCTTTTTTGCCTTTTATATTATATGTCGCACTTATCTTAGAAGATTGGGTGTCTGATGCACTACCTAGGGATCCATAAATATTCTAATGTCTGCTGGCTTCACATTGTGAATTTATAAAAGCCTAGCTATTGTTCTGTTATATGTGTTTATTAGTAAGAGAGAGAAGTGCATCTGGTCATTGTGGTTGGGCCCTTCTGAGGTATAGGCCCGGTATTGCACCTTCCGGGAAGTCCGTAACAGTGATGAAATCGTAACGCTTTGCAACAATAGACATCCTGATTGCTATGGTGCGCCTCCTGGCTGGTTACGTTCGTCTTCAGCACCTTTCTTTTGCTGGAGTAGACTGGTCGTACTCGAGTTTAGATATGTATATGTGCACACAAGTGTCTGCGTATGTATGTACGCGCGTATCCGCACATGTATGTACGTATATACATATCTAGAGCAGTCTGGTTTTACGGCGTCAAAGACTCGCCGTCATTCCTTCTCCTATTAGTTTAAACAGTTCCGCCTCATGAAGGCCAGGAGTTGGACTTTTGATGCCAGAGGTGATGAATGCAAAATCCATGGGGGTATTTTACAAGGTTGAACGCTCATTCTAAACTCTGCGGCCCTGGTTATAACACCAATTTGAAACCAGCGATGGATATTATGCATACTGAGATAACTGATAATAGTGTAACTAGAAAGTCCTTTCTCTGGACTACACATTATCACTCGAAATAGATTGGGATCTAAATACACACAGAGAAGTTAATTATAGACTACGATGAATAACATAGAGATGACATGGGGGAGAGCTGATGGAGATAGCAACAGAAAGGACGACTTGCCGCAAGCTGATTGAGAGCATTTGCTCCAAAGGAGAAAAAACAGCAGAAGAAGAAATTGAGGGGGGGGGGGAGTCTTACCGTGGATCAAACACAGGTCTGAAACAGACATTCTGACCCTCGACCAACCGTTCGTGACCTCGCATTAACAATGCATGAAGACAACGTTAGAAGATTAGATTACTGGAAGTAATTGTAACTACAAACGAAAGAAACTAGTTAAAATGTAATCTCATAGTACACGGGAAAATTCAGAAGTTAATGAGTTCAAATATGTAATGGAAGTATTTATACCAATAATATCCTGTTCACCACTTCTGGGTTATAAAATGGATATACAATGTCAAAGTTAAGATGTATGATAACAGCTAATACAGGATATTTAAAAAATGTGAAACTTAGAATAGCTCTCACCAAAGCAATATTCAAAGAGAGAAGAACATTTTATATACACCATATTTATATCAGTGACGACGAGAATACGACGCTAAACACTGGATGATGATAATGATGAGTATTTCTTAAGAGTTCTGTTCATGGTATTGCCTGCATGAATTACTTTAGCACAACATACACTTAAAGATGATAACTATGAGGTCAAAACTATCGGAAGCCACTTCAGTTGACTTGTTGTTTCAAGTCTCAGCTATTAAACAAAAGGAACTGTTGGTAAGATGAAACAATTGTATTGTGTTCTTTCTAATCAATCTTTCACGGGTTGTTTTCCTGAGAAATCCTATACTTACATGTAGATGAGTCTTAATCCTTGATTTCTCAACGCTGTGAGTTTTAACTCTTAAGTCACAAGCAAATAAGATGGCGCACATCAATCAGAATGATACTTAATAACACGACAATATTGCAGACATTGGCAATAAATTTCAAGAGAGCGAAAGAAGGAAACGAAACTCTGAAGTTCAGTGCGCTGACTTTCATTTCGCATGAGCCCTGAAAAGGTTTGCGTCTATGGTAGTAAGGTTCGTGTAGGAACTTGTCTCATGATGTGATACTGAAATACGATCTTCGCGGGGACTGTGTACACAGTTTCTCTTCCTCTCTCCAAGCTCAGAAACAAGTTGGTGTGCAATGCCTGTACTGGAAGTTCACATCTACAGATAGGCAGGGTCAATGGCGGACTAGACAGCGTGTCGGCTTGCCCTATGTCAGGTGGAACCTGTGGAACCCTTAAATAATTTTTCTTCGCATATCTTCATCTTCATCTCATCTCATCATGTTCCTCTTGTACCTTGCGGTGTCGAGGTAAAGTATAAACTTCGTGAGAGTGCCCGATTATGGGCTTCATATATCGATATTCCCACGGACTCTGCTATTCCCTCCGTCCAACGTTTACGTGGTCGGCTTCTTCCTCTGCTTCCCTCGGGTCTGTAGGCCTATATCATTGCTTGCTGTGGTATGCTGTTGACTGGTAACCTACTTGCATGGCCAACCCATTTGACTTGCTGCTTTCTACTAAAATCTAGTGCTGCTTTAACCCCCACTTTAGTCCTGATTTCTTCATTTCTGATCTTATCTCTTCTTGATACGTTGAGTATTCTTCTCAGGAACCTCATTTCTGTTGTTGTGATTTTTCTTTTCTCTTTTTCTGTCATTGTCCAGGTTTGGCATTGGTAGCATAGAGTTGGTAGGAAGATTGTGTTGTACAGTGCTTTCTTAGTAGTTATTGATACATGTTTGTTCTTTAGTATTGGTGCCATTTGTCCTATGAGCTGATTTGCCTTATTGCACATATTTTCGATCTCGTCTTCTGATCTGCCATTTGATGATATTATACTTCCTAGGTACTTGAAACTCTTTACTTGTTTCAAGGGATGTTCGTTTAGGTGAATTGTTGTTGTTTGTTCTTCTTTAGTTATAGTCATTACCTCTGTTTTGCTTGTGCTAATTTTCATGTTATGTTCCCTACACATTTCGCTTAGACTATTCATGTGGTCTAACCATTAGAGAACTCCTGTTTGCGGACGACCAAGCACTATAGCAAAATGAGAAGCTGAATTACAATTCAGCTTCTGATTTTGCTATAGTGCTTGGTGGTCCGCAAACAGGAGTTCTCTAATGGTTAGATTTGCAGATGGTTCTTCTTCTGTGTTCTCGTCATGCGGTATTCTTGCTGTCTCTGCTTGGCTGGTTTCTTTACATATGTTGTCTATATATGTTATGAACAAGATAGGGGACAGGACACAACCTTGTCGTACTCCAGATCTTATGGTGAAAGGTTCTGAGTGTCCTCCAGTTGCTCTCACTATGCATTCGCTGTTGTTGTATAAACTTCTACATAGATTTGTTAGATGTGTACTCACTCCATATTGTTTAAGGATTTCCCACAGCTTGTTTCTATCTACTCTATCGAATGCCTTTTCTTGGTCGACAAAGGCTAAGTAGAGTGTTTCATTGAATTCGATTGATTTTTCTATAAGTTGTCTAAGAGCAAAAATGGCATTTGTGCATCCTTTGTTTTTCCTAAATCCAAGTTGCGTTTCGCTTAGCTGGGGTTCTAAAGTATTTCGTAATCTTTTTTCAAGAATTTTGCAAAATATTTTCCCAGCATGACTCAACCTGTACATGATATCGCTGTCAACATCAGCATCTTTCAGCTAATTGTTGATTTCTTGGCAAGATTACGCTCAGTAGTTTGCCATTGCTTTCTGAGTGACCGGCTCAAATACCCCGCAAGTTACCGACGTGGAGAGAACCGCTACCAATTCGCGCGCACATCACGTTACTTACGAGAGTATACGGGAATACGGAGAAAGTCGTGTAACCCCTAGACAAGGGAGACCGGCCCGTAAATATTAGACAGTATATTTCTAATGTTAATGTCATATCAGTAACTTATCACCTGAAAGACAGCGATGAATATTATAGAGATGACAAGGAGAGAGCTCATAGAGATACCAACAGAAAGGACGACTTGGCACAAGTTGATTGAGGGCATACGTTCCAATAGGTGATCAATGAAACGTTAGCCAGACAGAAAGCCAGTCTGTGGATAGGCAACATCATGTAAAGGTGTTTCCTGATCTATTTATATGGGTGCCAATCAATACATTTGAATTAATTTTCCATGCTGAACCAACATGATGTTCTCTGAACTGTAGGTATATTATTTTTTTTAATGAGGTATGGATCTTATTTCATAGACTAATTTAGGGTAAGCTGCGCTAGATTCAGCACGCTGGTTACTTACGGGGGTAAGTTAACCGGTCGTTCAGAAAGCAATGGCAAACTACTGAACGTAAAACTTGCCAGGACATCAACAGTAGCAGATAAAAATGCTGGTGTTGACTATAATGTCCCGTAAAAGGATATGAGGGAAAAAATAGGGTAAACAATTTGTGAATGACTGACCTGGTATTAATTGGCTTAATGGTGGTTATGTGCTTAAATTTCTTTAACGTTTTCAGTGCCAAACACAACGTGGGTTTGGGCCCAATAAGGTACACAATCAAATTAACAAGTAATGTAATAATATAAAGTAAACTAGCTGACCCTGCCCGGCTTCGCCCAGACCCTGGTGGGGAGCATCTCATTTAATTCATATAAGTAGTCATATAAGTTCCCGTTCCCGTTACCGACTATCTGTCTGTCTGTCTGTCTGTCTGTCTGTCTGTCTGTCTGTCTGTCTGTCTGTCTGTCTGTCTGTCTGTCTGTCTGACCCGGCATCGCCCAGCTCCTGGTGTGAAGCATCTCATTTAATTTATATAAGTAGTCATATAAGTTCCTGTTCCCGACTGTCTATCTGTCTGTCTGTCTGTCTGTCTATCTGTCTGCCTGACCCTGTCCGGCTTCGCCCAGTCCCTGGTGGGGAGCATCTCATTTAATTCATATAAGTAGTCATATAAGTTCTCATTAAATTCATACAACAACAAAAGTAACTTAAAAGAATGTCCTTCCACACACCATCCATTATTTTTAATAAAAACTCTTTCTAATCACCTGCATGACTACAGTAACTTCTTAAGCAAAAAAAGATGAGTTACAATGTTATGCATTGTGCATTATTTTTATGAAAACTTTGAAAATGCCTTACAGATTGTATCATTATTTATTATAACTCATATGCCGGTATATAACTATGGACAAAGAGTTTATAAACCTTTGAAAACGATGCCACAATATGACTATAAGTTATACAGAAAAGTTATGCCCCTTGAAATAACTTTTACAGAGTTAGGTCCCCTGAGATATATGAAATCATAATGAAAATTGAAAAATGAAATAATACTGAGTAAGCAGGCGATTTCACACTAACAAAATATCACAGTTGGCAGCGCTGGAATGAAAGGAAGGCGTGTAGAAAATTTCATCTCAATCGGATGGGCCGTTCGCGAGCGCATAAAGGACATACATACATACATACATACAGACAGACAGACGGAGATCCTAATTTATATATAAGACTAGCTGACCCGGCCCGGCTTCGCCCAGACCCTGGTGGGGAGCATCTCATTTAATTCATATAAGTAGTCATATAAGTTCTCGTTCCCGTTACCGACAATCTGTCTGTCTGTCTGTCTGTCTGTCTATCTGTCTGTCTGTCTGTCTGACCCGGCCCGGCTTCGCCCAGACCCTGATGGGGAGCATCTAATTTAATTCATATAAGTAGTCATATAAGTTCCAGTTCCCGACTATCTATCTGTCTGTCTGTCTGACCCGGCCTGGCATCGCCCAACTCCTGGTGGGGAGCATCTCATTTAATTCATATAAGTAGTCATATAAGTTCCCGTTCCCGACTGTCTGTCTGTCTGTCTATCTATCTGTCTGTCTGTCTGTCTGACCCGGCCCAGCCCATGGTGGAGAGCATCTCATTTAAATCATATAAGTAGTCATATAAGATCCCGTTCCCGACTATCTGTCTGTCTGTCTGTCTGTCTTGGGTAAATGGAGGAGGGAGGAGGAAGAGTGAGGTGGAGGATGGAAGAGGAGGGAGGAGGAGACAGGAGGAATAGGAGGGAGGAGGAGGGATTAGGAAGAGGAGGGAGGAGTAGGGTGGAGGAGGAGGGGAAGGAGGAGGGAGGAGGAAGAGGGAGAAGGAGGGAGGAGGAGAACGCAGGAGGAGGAGGAGAGGGAGGAGGAGGAGAGAGTAGGTGGAGGGAGGAGGCGGAGGGAGCAGGAAGAGGGAGGAAGAGGGAAAAGGAGGAGGGAGGAGAAGGAGGAGAGGGTGGGAGGAGGGAGGAGAAGGAGGGAAGAGGATGAGGGGGGGGGGAAGGAGGAAGAGGGAGGAGGAGGAATGTGAAGAGAGGAGAAGGGAGGAGGAGGAGGAGGAAGAGGGAGGAGGAGGAATGTGAAGGGAGGAGGAGGGAGGAGGTAGAGGGAGGAGGAGGAGAGGGAGGAGGAGGGGGAGGAAGAAGGAGGAGGGATGAGGGGGAGGAGGGAGGGGGAGGAGGGAGGGGTAGGAGGGGGAGAAGGAGAAGGGAGGAGGAGGGCGAAGGAGGAAGGAAGAGGAGGGCGAGGAGGTAGGAGGAAGAGGGAGGAGGAGGGAGGAGGAAGAGAGTGGAGGAGGGAGGAGGAGGGAGGAAGAGATAGGCGGAGAGAGGAGGAGGAGGGAGGAGGAGGAGTAGGGATGAATAGGAGGGAGGAGGAGGGATTAAGAGAAGGAGGGGGGAAAGGGGAGAAGGAGGAGGGAGGAGGAAGAGGGATGAGGAGGGAGGAGGAGGGAGGAGGGTGAAGGAGGAGGAGGGGGAGGGAGGAGGAGAACGCAGGTGGGGGAGGAGGAGGAGGGAGGAGGAGGAGGTGGAGGGAGGAAGTGGTAGAAGGAGGAGGGAGAAGGAGGAGGAGGAATGATGAGTAAGGAGGAGGAGGAAGAGGGATGTGGAGGAAGGAGGAGGAGGGAGGAGGTAGAGGGAGGAAAAGGGAGGAGGGAGGAGGAGGGAGTAGGAGGGATGAGGAGAATGGAGGAGGAGAGGGAGGAGGAGGGAGAAGGGAGGGGGAGGAGGTAGAGGGAGGAGGTAGAGGGAGGAGGATGGAGGAGGAGGGGAGAGGAAGAGGGAGAAGGAAGAGGGAGAGGGAGGAGGTAGAGGGAGGAGGTAGAGGGAGGAGGTAGAGGGAGGAGGTAGAGGGAGGAGGAGGGTGGAGGGAGGAGTTAGAGGGAGTGGAGGGGAGGAGGTAGAGGCAGGAGGAGAAGAGAGGGAGTTCGCCATTCCGAATTCATACTCGTCTAGGTTCTGTGATTTCGGTCCTTCCATTGATTGTTCTTCTCTTCTACACGACTGTAGATAACTTCCTTACACATAAAAAGATGAATTGTTATTGATATTGCCGTGGCATGGAGGCATATATATCAGCAGCAGAGTTGAACGCCTACGCCAGCCGGCACGGCACTTGATGATGATGATGATTGCCGTGTGACGATGCTGTGTAGTCACGTCATTTTCTTCCCTTTCCCTAGCGTTTTGGTTCGGGGATTCTTTCATCATCATCATCATATATTTACATACGTATTTTGGGAATGGGAGGAGGGAGGAGGAGGAAGAAGAAAAAAAAATACGACAGTTGGCAGCGCTGGAATGAAAGGAAGGCGTGTAGAACATTTCATCTCAATCGGATGGGCCGTTCGCGAAC
>OY992882.1:113378878-113471378 GCA_963921405.1 Cepaea hortensis
ACATTGAAATTGCGGAAGATACCACGAAACTAAACAAATAACACGATGACTCTTGTATGGCGATATATCGTCCTTCTGTCCAAATGGGAGGTCACAATTGGCGATAAATCATCCTTCGACAATGAATCAGTTTAAAAGGAAAAACAGGAACGGTATATAAAATGTGTGTTTCCAGCTCGTTTACATAGGTCGCCTGTACTTTATGTGACGTTACGATCAACCCGCAACCTTTCATTTATTTTCTAAGCAAATTTAGGCTCAGTTATTTGCCATTGCTTTCTGAACGGGAAGTCATGTTGAAGTCCAACCGACCAGTGTGTAGACTGAACCCTCTAAACCGGCCATCAGCGCATTGGAAGTTTAGGTACAGCGCATTTAGGCCCGCGGCCACGCAAACAGCCTATTTACTTATGCAGCAGCAGCAGCAGCAGAAGAAGAAGAAGAAGAAGAAGAAGAAGAAGAAGAAGAAGAAGAAGAAGAAGAAGAAGAAGAAGAAGAAGATATACAGTAAGTTATAGTGAGGTAACTGACCCTATTTGACCCGGGTGACGTATTCGCTACATGGTGCTAGCAATAGATTGTATAGCCCAACCGGCACTCGGTGGCTGAAGCGGTCAATATCATCCCCGTGGTCTGTACTTTCCGCAACATTTTCTCGTGCACATTTTAGGATGCCTCGAAGGTAAGCCAAATGTTAATGGTTTAGAATGTCAGCGTCGTTGAGGATTCGAACATATTGCAGACAATCAGGCCGGTTGTTAGTCACTGCTCTACCGTGGCTCCGTTTTCTAAGTATGGCTTATCTAAAATTAAAAACTAACAATTGCCTATATCATAAAATACGTGAAAGATAAAAGGTTATGCATTGAGGATATGGAATCCACAAGGAAGCAATATTCTGTAATGTCTGTTCGTCTCCTTTCGTTCACTTGACATTTGTCTGTATCTGCAATGTTGCCTCTTGTATGAATTTCACTGTAAATTTTAGTTCACCCAGTGTTCCAAAGAGTTTATCTTTCACTGTTGTTTCTCTATGCCAGAAGGTTTGCCTAGATATGCTATATTTTGGGCAGCATTGAAGAATTTTATCTGCTATCTGCGGCGCCAGTCTACATGTGCACATGGCGGATTCGCCAATCTTGAATGTTGTAAACATGTGGTCGTGAAATCGATTATGTCCTGTTCTGGGGTGCAGGATAATGATTTGTTCTGGTCTGTTTATAAAATATTAATCGTCTTGTGTTAGTGTTGGTGGCTTGTCCGATTAATTTAATCGTTCTATTCTTTTGGTGGAATGTGACAGGTACATCTGGTTGTTCTTCCGTTGCTCCTTCCATAGCTAGTTGATCAGCTCTCAAGTTTCCGGGCACACCACAATAAGATAGTGTCGACTGACCTTACGCTGGCATGCTATAGTATGTTCCGATTTGAATGCCTTCATTCACGATCAATTATTTTGAAAACTGTCTGTTGCATCGTTATGAAATTTTTCCAGCCGTCTTGTATTTACCCCCACCCAAGGAATATGTCTTTGATTGGTCCAAAAACAACTTAAATCATTGAAAGCGGCGACATTCCTTTGATGTTTTGCTGAACAACTAGTGATTTCTCGCAAAAAAAATTATGTTTACGGTAATGGGGACTTGCAAATTCAGATGACACACAAAGGCGTATCCGGATTCGTATGGGAGTGGGTGCAATGAAAGAAGTAGCTTACAATCGACAGGGTCGTCTGCATTGCACCGGGTTTTTATCCCATATGGCTCAGTTTCTTTCCGCAGCGCGGAAAGCGTCGCACAAAGCACGAACTCCGTAGCTCCAGCGACGACCCTCGGGAGTCTAAAAAAAAATGCACTCTTGAAATGAAGGACGCGGCCCGGAATCGAAGATACAACCTTCGGAGCCCGAGTCAGACGGCTTGACCACTTCACCACGGAGAATCCCGAGAGGGGTGCAATGTGTAATATTAGTAAAGACAGCGAATTTACAGAGGCACGGGGTAAATAATTTGTAAATTAACAGGAAAGTAGAAGGACTATATTTCTTACCTTATTTTTCATTTCCTTCTTGTTTCTTCAGCTGATGCTGATGCTGTAATGTTTAGGGCCTGCAATTCGTCTGAATAGTTGGAGCAAAATATCCCAGTAAGTGTGTACGTAGATTAAGGTCTGCGATCTGCTCAGACCTTAATCTGTGTCGGACGATTCCAGTAGGTTGATGATTGCTCTCGGTTGCATAAAATTCAATCCATCCTTTCTCCAATAGTCTTCTTCCTCTTTCAACACATGGTCCTCACATTTTTTTCCAGTAACTTTTATCAATATTTAATAGCGCGGACAGACAGACAGACAGACAGACAGACAGACAGACAGGTAGGTAGGTAGGTAGGTAGGCAGAAAGGTAGGTAGGTAGGTAGGCAGAAAGATAGGTCGGTGGGTCGGTGGGTATGTCGGTGGGTCGGTCGGTGGATCGGTCAGCCGACCGGCCGGCTGGCAGGCAGGAGATAGATAGGTAGGTAGGTAGCTAGCTAGCTAGCTAGACAGACAGACATACTAGATAGATAGATAGACAGACAGACAGATAGATAGATAGATAGATAGATAGATAGATAGATAGATAGATAGATAGATAGATAGATAGATAGATAGATAGATAGATAGATAGATAGATAGATAGATAGATAGATAGATAGATAGATAGATAGATAGATAGATCCCCGCCAGAAGCCGGGCCTTGTCAGCTAGTTTATTTATATAATCACGTCTCATGAAAGAACCCCCATTTGGAGACACCTCTGAATCTTCGCGCTGTTTGTTTCAAAACGGAAATTACGTGAAAATTTAAAAAAATGCGGGGACGTGTCTTGGTGAAGCTCTTCTTCTTCTTCTCTTCTTCTTCTTCAGCGTTCCGAGCCATTGAGGTTCTTTGCTGCAAATACAATCCGTCTCCATTCGTCTCTCTGGTGGACCTTCTCTTGCCAGTCGTTGGTGAAGCTCTAATACTGTTAAAATGATGGACGTAATCTCTAAGTCGTAATTTATATACCGCATATAAACAAACTTTGAAATCTGCTGTAAAATCTCCAGAACAACATTTTTTTTGTTGGGTGGACATAATGATAAGGTTATATACTAAATGTCATCATTTTCCCTCAGTTGGTTACTGAGATATTGAATATTTTATATTGAGGCAACCAAAAAATAACACACACACACTATAGTTTAGATAGTAGTGCTCGCAATATTGGCAATTTCCAAGACTGGAGTGCCTCAGGTACTGATTTTGCATCTAATAATAACACCACAGGCTGTGTACAAGAATTGATGTATCAGTAATTTCTCGACTGTTATCTTGATTGCCTTGATTTCTGTATCATAGTAATGGCAGTACTTTCCTGTCGGTACTCTGGCCGTGTCCCTAGTATTATTTGGGTATTCTATGTACACTCTTGCTCCTCCACTTCGAACAGCATTTTGTGCTGACCCATCTGTATATACTCAGATTCAGAGGTAACGTGAGCATTCTTCGTCAAGAAAACTAAGAGTGGCTGTTCTGCGTTGTACACTGTTCTGTTTTTTTTTGTCGAATATTTCTTTCAATGTTGTCTTCATTTGTATTGGTAGTGTATGTTCCTTTCTCCACGGAGTTAACTATTACCAACTATGGACAGATCAGTGGTTTCTCTGACCAAAGGGTTAAAATGCTTCTGTTTAATACTTCCATAACTAAATTTTGAATCAATACTTCCATAACTAAATTTTGAAATGTCTTCTTCATAGGGTGGCTGGCTTGCTAAGGAACTTTGATGCTTGCATTAGTTTGTTAATCTCTGCACTCTCGCAATGCTTGTGTCCTCCCCATCACCGTCATCTCCATTATAGGGAGTTGATGTCGTGTGTGTAAAGAATGAATGTCGTAGTAGTTATTTGTTCTTCTTTACCACTTTAGTGTCGTCCCTGGAGTGAGGGGAATCAACACCCACATTTGTTTTAATTCAATATCTCTATCCTGGAGATATCCAGCAGTCTCCGTCCACAATACTCCCTCAATCTGAAGACACCTTCTTCTCGCTCTTACTCACTCCTGGATCATGCCCCCTCTCATTCTTCCCCAACATAACATACGTAACAACTCTAGCTTCAACAAATAAAAACAAGAAATTTATTAAAGCAAAGAGTATATGTAGGAGAAGTGTGTGTGTGTGTGTGTGTGTGTGTGTGTGTGTGTGTGTGTGTGTGTGTGTGTGTGTGTGTGTGTGTGTGTAAAGTGTAGAATGTGTGACGTATATTCTAAAGTTTATATAGACTCAGATCAGTGTTCAGGAGTATAGTCATTCTCATCACTGTGCTGAGAAAACACTAGCACCATGTATTCCAGACAAGCAACCTCACCAAGGTGATGCTCCTCCGGTCACGTGAAGACTTCCTCCGTTGTCTCTTGAACCACTAGGATGCTTAGACACTCATGACAAACACTGTCTAATGAGAGTCTTCAATCTGATTCCCACTATGAATTTCCTCTGTTACTTAACTGATTGTTAAACAGAAAAATTCTAACCCTATTGTCACTGTTACTGGGTAAATCTTAATGGATCTAGTGTCACTGGTTTTAAAGATTCCCCATATTAACACCACACTCTGAATGTTCTAGGTATCAGTATAAATTTTGTATGAATGTTCCTGGTATCAGTAGTGTATATCTACAATGTTCTGACTGTTCAGTGATACAACTATCACTTGCTAAACATAAATCTCATCAGCATGTCCTGCTCAGCAGAAGCCAGGTTCCCGCAAACCAACTTGGGTATAAGCCCAATGTAGCGGCCTCTCAGCAACTTCTGTCTTCAAATTCTGAGCCATCATCTTCTAAAATGTGTTAGCTTCACTGTTGAAAATCATAGCACACATATGTAGACCTGTAAATGGAACCTGTAGAATAGAGAATACTATGGTGAGGGCAACTCAGTCCTCGCCGGAATTAGGTGAGTGTAGGCCAATAGCAGCACTCAGATCTATAACAGAGATCCAATCTCGTGTCATACGGCCAAATAACTCATCATATGATCTGAGACATGGCAACACCAGGAAAGAATAAAGAAACGGGTAGAAACCCAGCAGATGCCCTACTGGAAGATCCTACCATTTCACATTCCTCTCCTCCCACTCAACCATCCTTAATTTCTCTAATTATTACTCCACTACATTGTCCTCAACTCCGTGAGTAAAATGATATACCACACAAGCTAGTTGAAGCCACACAATAGAATACTAGTGCCGACGCTCCTCATACTTTCTAGCACCGCACTTATAGAACATTCTATCACTAATCATAGTACATTATATCACCACACCTATAATACATTATATCACCGCACCTATAATACATTATATCACCGCACAGTACTGTACTCTATTCCTAATCATACTCTAAGGTAGATATGATTAATAGCCTACCATATGCCTATTCCGGTTGCTAATCAAAACTAGGCAATCACAGACTGGATCTATGTCCGCTGATAACTATCAACAATTTGACACCCTAGTTTCTTTCATTGAGCACAACTCGGAAAACTGCACCGATCTTTTTCACTGCAGAAATCTTGATCGACTAACTCCACTTGTTTACCGCAACTTTTTATATTGGGCTGGAGTGACGACACCAAAAAGTCTAGACGCTGATCCGTCCAGAATCTGGTTTCCTCCTCCTGTTCTAGACTAACTGGAGTCAACCCGCCGTCCAGTTCACTTTCATCTGGGGAATTCTTTGTCTCATACAACAAAGATCCTGGCTGTCTGTGAGCCAGAGACCTTCTCCCCACATCACAGACTCCATCCGACTTCTAGTCAGACATTCCGTCTATCACTTCAAAGGCCGACTCCCGCCTTGCAGACAGATGACGCCGTTGTTCATCTCGAGCAACAATTTGTTAACAAAATGCCGACCGTTGTAGACATTGTAACGCGACGTAATTGTTTCTCGAACAACCCACATCATACAGAAATGCCGACCGTAGGCAGACAGTTTGACGCGACGTATTTTTCTCATTTCATACAACATCAAAGGGTTGCTTGTTTTTGCAGACTAATGTCGGGTCTTGTTTGTCATTGATCGAACATCAAGTTTATTTTCGTGAAATAGGCCCCCTCCTAAGAGAGTAGTCCGCAACAACTCTTTCTTCTTGGAGGTTCGATCCAGATGATCTATTCCTCTTCTTCAGGAGCTGGATGTCTTGACAAGAAGTCCGCTTCAACATTTTCGGTATTTCCTCCTCCAGGACCTTTTCTTTAGAGACTGGCACTGGGTAAACCTTTTGGCAAACAGGCTCTTGGGTGGTCAAAGTCATCTCGAACTCCACCAACCTCGTTCGTCCTGGTTTATCAGTCAGTATCACCTTATGAGACTCGAGAACCTGGGTTATCTTTTCCCTCTCCTGGGAAGTCAGATCAGGGTTCACCTGTACATCTTTGTAGGTTTCCTGGTGTACCAGGGGATATTCCCTCCCCTCGTTGGTTCCCACCTCTGTCTCCACTGCAACTGCCAATGCCATGAGGTGAGCTGCTTTTTCTCCGGGTCTCTCTTCGCATTTCCGCAAGAGATTGATATGGAAAATCTTCGACTTTCCTCGGATCCGGATCTGATAGTTGGTTCTGGATATCACCCTTTCCACGGGAAATGGTCCTTGCCAACCTATCTCCAGTTTGTTGTTTCCTGTTGGGAGTAGCAACAATACTTTGCCTCTCACCTCTAGAGATCTGTCTTTAGACCTACGATTGTAGTAAACCGCATGTCTTTTTCTGGCCTTTTTCAAGTTTTGATTTGCCAGAGTCCATCCCTTGTGAAGTTTTTCTTTCAGTTCCTCCACATATTTGTAAGAAGAGATCACTTCTTCTGACGTCCCCTCTTCAGTCCAACCCCTCAACATGGCTTCCAACGGTCCTTTGATTGGACGACCAAACAGCAACATAGCGGGTGGTAGTCCTGTTGAGCCATGTGGAACTTCCCGATAGGCAAAAAGTGCTGCTGGGATATATTCATCCCACCTATCAGGTTTTTCCTGCGCCAGTTTCCTGAG
Organism: Cepaea hortensis; assembly: GCA_963921405.1. Lineage (NCBI taxonomy): Eukaryota > Metazoa > Mollusca > Gastropoda > Stylommatophora > Helicidae > Cepaea > Cepaea hortensis. Next base: position 113,385,951 of record OY992882.1, read on the forward strand.
CATTGTCATCAACGTGCCGTTGAAACGCTCTACTTGTCCATTGGCTTAAGGGTGGTAAGGGCTGGTATGGATATGGTTAGAGTGGAACACCCTAAATACCTCCTCCATAAGTTTTCCATAAAACTGGGACCCATTGTCCGTCAGTATTTGATCAGGAAAGCCTAATCTGGAAAAGGCCTCCATCAGTGTGTCCGCCACTCATTTCGAGTAAATCGTGGTCAATGGTATGGCTTCACCCCACATTGTACAGCAATCCACCACGGTGAGTATGTACATGTTCCTCTTCCTAGTCCTAGGAAGTGAACCCACAATATCGATGGCTACCCTCTCGAAAGGAGAGTTCATGATGGGCATTTCACCCAAGACCACCGGCGCTGTCCTGTGATTTGGTGCCACCCTCTGGCACTCAGGGCATGACTTCACATACCGACGCACATCACCTGTCATTCCCGGCCAATAGTAATGGCAGGAAATTCGCTGCATCGTGGCGGCAATACCCATATGCCCACTGAATGAGATGGTATGCCCCATATGAAGAATCTGGGAACGGTGGGCCTTCGGGACCACCAACTGGCCATGTAGGTTGTCTCCCCTTCCGGCTCTCCTGTAGAGTATCCTATTCTTCATATAGTACTGCCCCCGTTTGGATGGATCAGCACTTTTCTGCAGCTTTTTGTAGTAAGGACGTAGAGTAGCATCCTCACTCTGGGCAGTTCGCAACTCCCCTGGCAGTGGGTTAGTCACATTTGCTTCTACCTCATCCGTTCTTGTCTGAGAGCTAGTCTGTGTTGCTCCCATATGAATTGGCTCCCTGGGCATTTCCAGAAAGTCATACCGGCAACCGAGGATTACGGGAAAAATTGGATCGGTCAACACCGCGGCCTTGATGGTGCCGGTGACATATCTTGACCGAATCTCCACTCTGGCAATGGGCAATTTCATGGCTACAGCACTCTTCTGTGCAGGCTGTATCTCCATGGCCTCACTTGTGAATTGTTCTGGATGTACCAGATCCGCAGAAATCACGGCCTCCCCGTCCAGTCCTGTGTCGTACAAACACTCCACTTGACGACCGTTAACTTCTACCAATTCCACTACAGGTGGTTTTTCCTGGTCTGGAGTCTCTCCCTCGGCCTCGACCTGTTCGGTGGGCTCCACCTTAGGTTTCCCAGGGCACACGACGAATTGAGTGTCTCCTGACTTTCCCCTGCAGTCAATAGCATTGTGCGTATTCGACCTGCAGTGGTTGCACCATTTCCCTGTCCTAGATTTTCTTGTGCCGGACTTTATTGAGCTCTCCTGCTGGTGAGCATCCTTGTCGACCTTGGCATTGTCAGTGTCCACCTCCCTTGAAGTCACTTGACATGCCGCGAAGTGAGGGTTCTTAGCCTTCGATTTGCATTCCCTCGTATTGTGAGAGCGCGACTTACAAATCGAACACCACTTCTCCGACCATGATCGTTTTTGTGTAGAGCTCGGAGTGCTCTTGCTTTCTCCCTTCGTCTTCTCCAAATTCTCCTCTGAAGTTTTGACATATGGTTCCACCTTCTTAGTTCCTGTGCTCTTGGCTTTCTTCAGGTTATGTTTTTCCTGACTTTTGGTGTTGGTAGAAAGGTTTTCTGCTGCCTCTCCATGGACCTCGAGGAACCGTTCTGCCAATTTCGTCACCATGTCGATTCGTTCCGCCCCTTGTTCTCCCAAGAATGTCCTGAGAGGTTTCGACATTTGCTTCCGCATCTGGTCGACTACCATGAGCTCTTCCAGACTCTCATAGTCATGCGCGAACCCAGCCAAATCCATTCACTTATGGAGATAGGCTTTCAGACGCATACTATATGCGGCGAACAACTCCCCCGGTTCAAGTTTCGCTCCTCCAAATTATTTCCGTTAGGTATGTGACGTAACTTCGAACCGTTTCAGCAGAGCCGTTTTCAACTCGTCATAATTGTTCTCATGTCCTGGTGGCAGGCGAGAATAAACCTCGTAACCGGTCCCGCGTAATCCCAGGGATAGCTTGAGATTCCATTTGTCACGCTCCAGACCCATAGCAACCGACATAGCTTCAAAGCGTTGTAGGTACTGGTCAATGTTCTCTTTTTCCTCCTCGTAGATCGCTAGAGGGAACTTCATAGCATGGTAGCTATGTCCACCTACTGGTGTTGAGCCAGGGAGAGAGGAACCACCCACTGCTCCCTCAGTTTCTCCACTAGATTGCCTCTTGAGCTTGAGTTCCCGCATCCGGTACTCGTGCTCCCTTTTCTGAGTTTCCTGTTCCGCTTCCAATCTCTTAGCAGCCTGTTCCGCTTCAAATTTCTTAGCTGCTTGCTCAGCTTCAAATTTCTTAGCTGCTTGCTCAGCTTCAAATTGCCTAGCAGCTTGTTCTGCTTCCAATTTCTTAGCTGCTTGCTCTAACTCCATCCTTCTCAATTCCAACTCAGCCTTTCGATCTTCCCTTTCTGCTTGACTATACTCTCTCTCCACCTCCTGTATGTAATCTGTTAGTACAGAACCCGACAATCCCATTTCTTCCCCCTTTGCCCTTAGTTCTTCCATAGTTACTTTGGGAGTGGCCATATTTAAGAGAGGTAAGATAGCAGATAGAGTATAGATTATCTCTAAACAAATATATAGATAATGACCAAATACAATTAATCTATATATTTTATAACACACCACACAACACAACACAATCACTCAGTGACAAGAGTAGAATCAGGACCACAGACCTATGCAGACGTGTGAAGTTTGAACAGGTAAGATAAGTCCTAACCCCTATCCACATTCACTCTAGCTGGATTCTCACTAATAGGATATCTCCATCTAACTAAAGATCCCGTGTCAAAAGATCCCGTGTTATGAAAGATCCCGTTGTCTAAAGATCCCATTGTCTAAAGATCCCTTGTACGAAATATCCCGCTGTCCAAAGATCACGTTTACGAGCCCCCAATAAATGTCGTGTGTGTAAAGAATGAATGTCATAGTAGTTACTTGTTCTTCTTTACCACTTTAGTGTCGTCCCTGGAGTGAGGGGAATCAACACCCACATTTGTTTTAATTCAATATCTCTATTCTGGAGATATCCAGCAGTCTCCGTCCACAACACTCCCTCAATCTGAAGACACCTTCTTCTCACTCTTACTCACTCCTGGATCATGCCCCCTCTCATTCTTCCCCAACATAACATACGTAACAACTCTAGCTTCAACAAATAAAAACAAGAAATTTATTAAAGCAAAGAGTATATGTAGGAGAAGTGTGTGTGTGTGTTTGTGTGTGTGTATATAAAGTGTAGAATGTGTGACGTATATTCTAAAGTGTATATAGACTCAGATCAGTGTTCAGGAGTATAGTCATTCTCATCACTGTGCTGAGAAAACACTAGCACCATGTATTCCAGACAAGCAACCTCACCAAGGTGATGCTCCTCCGGTCACGTGAAGACTTCCTCCGTTGTCTCTTGAACCACTAGGATGCTTGGACACCCATGACAAACACTGTCTAATGAGAGTCTTCAATCTGATTCCCACTATGAAATTCCTCTGTTACTTAACTGATTGTTAAACAGAAAAATTCTAACCCTATTGTCACTGTTACGGGGTAAATCTTAATGGATCTAGTGTCACTGGTTTTAAAGATTCCCCATATTAACACCACACTCTGAATGTTCTAGGTATCAGTATAAATTTTGTATGAATGTTCCTGGTATCAGTAGTGTATATCTACAATGTTCTGACTGTTCAGTGATACAACTATCACTTGCTAAACATAAATCTCATCAGCATGTCCTGCTCAGCAGAAGCCAGGTTCCCGCAAACCAACTTGGGTATAAGCCCAATGTAGCGGCCTCTCAGCAACTTCTGTCTTCAAATTCTGAGCCAACATCTTCTAAAATGTGTTAGCTTCACTGTTGAAAATCATAGCACACATACGTGGACCTGTAAATGGAACCTGTAGAATAGAGAATACTATGGTGAGGGAAACTCAGTCCTCGCCGGAATTAGGTGAGTGTAGGCCAATAGCAGCACTCAGATCTATAACAGAGATCCGATCTCTGTCATACGGCCAAATAACTCATCATATGATCTGAGACATGGCAACACCAGGAAAGAATAAAGGAACGGGTAGAAACCCAGCAGATGCCCTACTGGAAGATCCTACCATTTCACATTCCTCTCCTCCCTCTCAACCATCCTTAATCTCTCTAATTATTACTCCACTACATTGTCCTCAATTCCCTGAGTAAAATGATATATCACACAAGCTAGTTGAAGCCACACAATAGAATACTAGTGCCGACGCTCCTATGATACTTCATAGCACCGCACTTATAGAACATTCTATCACTAATCATAATACATTATATCACCACAACCATAATACATTATATCACCGCACCTATAATACATTATATCACCGCACAGTACTGTACTCTATTCCTAATCATACTCTAAGTTAGATATGATTAATAGCCTACCATATGCCTATTCCGGTTGCTAATCGAAACTAGGCAATCACAGACTGGATCTATGTCCGCCGATAACTATCAACAATTTGACACCCTAGTTTCTTTCATTGAGCACAACTCGGAAAACTGCACCGATCTTTCCCACTTCAGAAATCTTGATCGACTAACTCCACTTGTTTACCGTAACTTTTTATATTGGGCTGGAGTGACGTCACCAAAAAGTCTAGACGCTGATCCGTTCAGAATCTGGTTTCCTCCTCCTATTCTAGACTAACTGGAGTCAACCCGCCGTCCAGTTCACTTTCATCTGGGGAATTCTTTGTCTCATACAACAAAGATCCTGGCTGTCTGTGAGCCAGAGACCTTCTCCCCACATCACAGACTCCATCCGACTTCTAGTCATACATTCCGTCTATCACTTCAAAGGCCGACTCCCGCCTTGCAGACAGATGACGCCGTTGTTCGTCTCGAGCAACAATTTGTTAACAAAATGCCGACCGGTGTAGACATTGTAACGCTGCGTATTTGTTTCTCGATCAACCCACATCGTACAGAAATGCCGACCGTAGGCAGACAGTTTGACGCGACGTATTTTTCTCATTTCATACAACATCAAAGGGTTGCTTGTTTTTGCAGACTAATGTCGGGTCTTGTTTGTCATTGATCGAACATCAAGTTTATTTTCGTGACAGTTGATTTTACCCTTGCCTTTGTAACTCTAAGTGCTTGATTTTGCACCGTGTCCAGCTCTTGTAGTGGGGTCTTTGCTGCTGAACACAAGACAGTTGACCCATATTCCAGGTGTGGTCGTATGCTCTGTTGATAGACTGCTGAGTATTTTCCCTATGGCTCCACATAATTTTCTCAGAATGGCTATCTTCTTTCTGGCTTTGACTGCTGCACAGTTGAAGTGCTTTCCCCATGTCACCCTGTAATCGAATATTACTATAATGCATGTTGGTTTTTTTAATCTTCTCTCAAGAGTTTTCAATTTATCGGGATGGGTCCTGCCTTTTGTTTTGGAGAGAATGTTAGGTGAGTGGTAATACACATGTCAGTGTTTATGCTGATACACCATATACATGCCCATACATCTAATGCATCTACAGCTTTTAGAAGAGTCAGGTGGCCACTGATGCGTGTTCACTATTGTTCCATAGGATGAAGTCATCAGCGTGCATTGCTACTTGAATTCCATGTGGTAGTTCGGCAACACCAGTCATTGATAAAGATCAGGGCACATGTGGGGGACAGGAATCTACCTTGGGAGATACCATTTTCATCCCGCCAGTTGATTAATCATCATAATGTGCTTACGCATGAGAAAAAATAAACTAGAGAACTTGGTGACAACTGGCAAGATTGAGGGGGAAGGAACAAGGGAAAGGCACATAAGTAGATATCTGGATGGCTAGACCACATGGCATGATTGAGACAAGAAAACAGAGCTGATCCACGACTCTGGTAATCGTGTGCAATTGCGAAACATGACCACCCAAGCTTATCGGCATGCACATTATGATTATGAATGTGACCATAAAGTCTTCACTGTCTACGTCCAATTTCTCGAATAAGATTGTATTTTTCATTTTTCCTTGTAGGATTTGCTCATTTTTTAAATCCTGTTCGTTTATGGTATTTCTTGTTTTTTTTTTCCATAGACGCCATATTTCCACCGTCTTTAGATGTTTCACAGCTTGCCTGCTTATTGTCCACGTTTCACATCCATACAACAGTACGGGTTCCATATACATAAATAAACACACATAGTACTGTTTGGCGCTCACAGAAGGAGAAGAAGGAAGTAGAGACTAGAGGACGTACTAGACAACATAAAATTTGAAAGCTATAGTTACCGACCGGGATTCGAACCTGTTACCTCCAAATGGTGACAGCGCCTCGCTACAGGAACAAGTGTACTACTAATTTTATGTTGTTTAGTGTGTCCTCTAGTCTCTACTCCCTCCTCCCCTTCTGTGAGCGCCAAACAATACTATTTGTGTTTATTTATGTAACTGTCTCAGCGGCCTCAGCAGGTTCCCCAATTGATTTCCCAGGTTCCATATAGCACTTTAACACTATTTTTCTTATTGAAATTAACAGCTTTTTATTGGTCATTATGTTTCCCATCTAATCTCTACAATGCATCTTCCATTGGATGTTATGACTATTCAAGTTAGCTGTACCAGTTCAGTTGTTTGGTATTTCTTTCTTCTTGGAGGCGACAATAATCTTTTTTTCTTTATTTTGTTTATTTTACAATTTAATTCTAATCATAGTTTTTCACTGTCAAGATTGGTCATACTAACAATAACAATATGAAACAACTTTATACATGAAAGTAGCTAAGTCGCGTCGCCTTTCTTATTCACATATTGTGCTGTCTGTAGCAGGACCTGGTACTTATTCACATATTGTACTATCTGTAGCAGGACCTGGTACTTATTCACATATTGTACTATCTGTAGCAGGACCTGGTACTTATTCACATATTGTACTATCTGTAGCAGGACCTGGTACTTATTCACATATTGTACTAACTGTAGCAGGACCTGGTACCTATTCACATATTGTACTAACTGTAGCAGGACCTGGTACTTATTCACATATTGTACTAACTGTAGCAGGACCTGGTACTTATTCACATATTGTACTAACTGTAGCAAGACCTGGTACTTATTCACATATTGTACTAACTGTAGCAGGACCTGGTACTTATTCACATTTTGTACTATCTGTAGCAGGACCTGGTACTTATTCACATATTGTACTAACTGTAGCAGGACCTGGTACTTATTCACATATTGTACTAACTGTAGCAGGACCTGGTACTTATTCACATATTGTACTAACTGTTGCAGGACCTGGTACTTATTCACATTTTGTACTAACTGTTGCAGGAACTGGTACTTATTCACATTTTGTACTAACTGTTGCAGGACCTGGTACTTATTCACATATTGTACTAACTGTTGCAGGACCTGGTACTTATTCACATTTTGTACTAACTGTAGCAGGACCTGGTACTTATTCACATTTTGTACTAACTGTTGCAGGACCTGGTACTTATTCACATATTGTACTAACTGTTGCAGGACCTGGTACTTATTAGAGCCTGTGACCACAACTTGTTCTTTGGTTGCTTGATTTCTCTGAATCATATATTATATTGATTTCACTGTTTACAAGATGTTATGTGTCTCTAGAGTTTAAAATTAATTTAACTTATCAGCAGATGGTCCTCTGAATCTTCATCCTTTTTCTTAGAAAAAGAACACTTGCATGTTACATACAGCCAGTTTTAACATATGGCTGTGAATCTATGACAATTAATAAACAGTTAAATACACAAATAGCAGTTTGCGTGATTTATTAGTTTTGTTTAGTTTAGTTTAGTCGACGGATCAACATCACGGCACACGGGTGCAACCCATAAGTGCTCCGTTCTTCTCCTAACTCAAACCTAAGTCTGGAGAAACTCAGCTCAGTGCACGAACTCCGTAGCACCGGCGAGGGTCCTGAAATACTTTGGGTGGATTTTAAACGCGAAATTTTGCCCGGGCAGCGCCGTTAGGCTACTCTTTTTCGATTTCCAACTGCCAAGGGATTTTTTTACGTGCGCAACAATACACACGGGCGTCCGATCTCACTACCCAGAGACCAGGGAGAATTTTTACTAGAAATCCACGTGAAAAAATCCCTACCCTCACCGGGGCTTGAACCCGGGACCTCCAGCACTCGAGGCGGACACCATACCTCGAGACCACGCAGCCCCCCGTGAATTATTGTCTGGCATATGTCGCTGCATCAGGTGCATACTGAAGTTGTATATCTTATAGAGTCAGTCTTGTTTCTGTGTTTAAATTCACTTATGGAATAAATTGTGTTGAATTAATAAACAAGAACAAGAACAAGAATAAGTTAGTTAGCTAGCTAGCTAGCTAGCTAGTTAGTTAGTTAGTTAGTTAGTTAGTTAGTTAGTTAGTTAGTTAGTTAGTTAGTTAGTTAGTTAGTTTAGTTAGTTAGTTAGTTTAGTTAGTTAGTTAGTTAGTTAGTTAGTTAGTTAGTTTAGTTAATTAGTTAGTTAGTTAATTAGTTAATTAGTTTAGTTAGTTAGCTGGTTAGTTAGTTAGTTAGTTAGTTAGTTAGTTAGTTAGTTAGTTAGTTAGTCGACAGATCATCCTCATTGCACGTAGAACCATTCAGTCCATAAATGCTCGGATCCCCTCCTCAGCAAATCCCGCAGCGTGTAGCGGCTCACGACACCAGTTTTGTGTTGGTTTATTACTCTTCTTTGGCTTCCCGCGTTAGTGTTTTTGTTAGGCTACACCTCTTTTAATTTGCTGTTCTCGCAGCCTGACCATGGTTGTAGATTCCCAGTCATCGCTTGGTTCTCGTAAACAACTTACTTCTCGTAGAGTATTCAGAATGTCTGCCTGGTCCATGGCTCGTCCGCATTCCAAAGCCCATGAACTTTTCACTCGTCGAACGACCGACCCATCTGTGTAAATGGACAGCATCGCCCTCCAAAGAATTCTCGAAGATCAAAGCCTGTACTTCCGCCTCCACAGCAGCCGGATTTTCTTGTCTGCATTTTCTGTCTAGTTGGATGAAAACTGAAAAAAGACGTAGAGAAATCTGTTGGCATTTGTATCCACTTCTCGCCATGTTCCAAGTCCTCAAGTGAACAAACACACCTGTTGAAGAATGTCTTCACCTTAACCCATCCACGACTTTCCTCTTTTTAACCTGCTGCCCTTTACCTTCTTAATCTCGCTATGCAATGGATGTTGTGTGTTCGCGTTGACTCTGAGATAGGCACGTACTTGGCAAATTTGTATTCTGTCCCTCATCTCTTGTACATCCAAGAATGATGCGCGTGGCTTCGTTATGTATCCTTTCCATCCTTTCTATCTGCTTATGGCTGAGAGTCAGGATCGCCATTGCATATTCCAGAACAGAAAGGACCAGCCCCTCGTAAAGAAGACATAGATGACGCAGCTCACAGTTTGCCGCCGCCATCAAACGCATCGCAAAGACAAACCCCGTTTGGCCTTTGTTATCACCTGGTCTACGTGCTCAGTATAATCTTGGCTTCGATCAAATCGTAACCCCAGGTAATTCATTGCCTGCGTTCTTTCCACTGTCTCTGAACCCAGATTTACAGTTGGCGTTGCGATGTTGACAATGTGGTTATTCAAAGAGAACCATGTCACTGTTGCCTTTGTTGGGTTGACCATTGCCCCAGCTTCAACACATCTAGTACTTATGCAATTGAGTTAGGTTTGTAGTTCTACAGCAACCTGATCTCTATCCCTACCCTGACGATACACTAAAACATCGTCTGCATACGACAATGTTCTCCCCGGTCCTATGATTTGCTCGTTGGTGATTCTTACAGTGTAGGCGTTGAACAGCACCGGAGATAATGGTGATCCCTGTGGTAGACCAGGATATATTGTTGTTGGTTCTGAAGTCCAACTGCTACATCTAAAGACTACTTTCTGTTGGAAGAGGGCAGCATCGATCCAGCTAAGGTGGAAAGGACTTATCTTGAGTTCAAGAAGCTGAAGTATTAAGAAATCTACTCGTACTCTGTTGTACGCGTCCTCAAGATCAATCGTTGCAGCAAATGTTTCAATGCCTGAGTGGAAACCTTCATAGACATCATGGGCAAAAACTGCTGCATTGGTCCAGGTTTCTCTTTTTGGACGGTACCTTCCAAGGATAGGTGGGAAAACACCTTGCTTCTCCAGATGGCTTGATATTTTTCTGGCAATTAACTTCTCCAGCTGCTTGCCTATTGTGTTCTGCATGGTTATTACTCGATATCCCTGAATTTGTGTGTGGTCATGCCAGGCTTCGGCAAGGGAATCAGATAGCTCTGTAACCACTCCTCCTTGATGCCAGCACTCCCTATACTGTTGCTGTACATGTCTGCTAGTTTCTCTAGTTCGTTGTCGGTTCACATATTGATGTCGTCATGTCTTATGCCATATGGCCCTGGAGCGCTGTTTTTTTTTTTTATCGTTGAAGCGCAGCCTTGATTTCTTTCACTGTCACTGTGTCTTCATTCGAAATATTCTGGGCCTTGCACCTATCTGAGGTAACCTCCTTTGCAAGATTTCATCCTTTCATGTCTGTCTGGTTGCTCTGCTCTGCTCTCTTTTTTTCCCGCCATGAAGATGTCTGCGTATGTGGCGCCTTATTTTACTCACCACATCTTGCCCAGTACTGTCATACTGGAAAGTCTTGACCTTTGACTTGTCCTGCCTGGTTCTGCTTTTCTCCACCAACATGCTGCAAGGGTGGTGGTCGCTGTCGTGGTACCCTAGGACACCTCATCTACACACTGTAGTGAGTGAAGGAGAATCCAGCGCCAAATCAATACCACTGTCCTCATCACCTGGACGAATTACTGTCCTGGCGACACAGCCACTGTTGATACAAACGAGGTCAATGGTTTCAAATGCAGTCTCGAGCTCCCCCCGCCCCCCGTGTGTTGGAGGAAATGTTTAACCATGATCTGCCTTTAACATCGAAATCGCCACAGAAAATAACATTTCTCTCGTGACCTAATATGTCACTTAAGCACTGCCACCTCTGGGAATACACACTCGCGTTGCGCGCATAAACATTAACCAACACGAGTGGTAGACTGGATTGAACTCTAGCCGCCTGTATTTGTATGTCGTCACTGTCCCAACTTGGCATGTCAAGCCCTGAAGCCATAATACTGTCGCAAATGAGAATCGCCATTCCCAGATGTTACCAGTTGTAGAAACATTTGAAGCCGGCAATTTTTAGTAACTGATCACCCAGTCTCGTCTCCTGAAGCGCTACAATGCCGTTCCTGTATACCAGGCATTCTAGAATAGGGCCTCTTTATTTTACGCTGGCACAGTTTCAATATAGAATACGAGTATTTATTCCTGAGGCCCAGACAGTCACATTTGAGTCTAAAACGTCTTGCTCCACCACGTCTACCTTGCCGCTTGCGGACTCCCTGTCGCCTTGTTAAACGCTGTTCCGCCATATTGAATAACCGAAAACCACAGAAACACACACGCTGCGAAAATTCACCCAATGATTGCTTCGCTCAATGCACAAACTCCGCAGTATCGGCGAAGATCTTGAGAAGAAACTCCTGGTTTTACATCCTGGCACACAAATTACACGCAGGAGATGAAAATATCCACCTCCTACGCGAAAAAAAAAAAAAAAACGGTCACAAAAACAACACGACCGTCCGCCGCCTTATGACTTTAAGTATGATCTTATCTCTTCTTGATACATTGATTATTCTTCTCCGGAATCTCATTTCTCTTGTTGTGATTTTTCTTTTCTCTTTTTCTGTCACTGTCCATGTTTGGCATTGATAGCATAGAGTTGTAGGAAGATTGTGTTGTATAATGCTTTCTTAGTGACTATTGATAAAGCACTTTAAAACACATTCTTCTTCTTCTTCTTCTTCTTCTTCTTCTTCTTCTTCTTCTTCTTCTTCTTCTTCTTCTTCTTCTTCTTCTTCTTCTTCTTCTTCTTCTTCTTCTTCTTCTTATTTTACAGAAGAATGTTCAAAATTCCTCGAATAGCCAAAATAAATAGTCAAAATGGTTTAAAAGAGGGTACGATAAAGACAGCTTATCCCAAACACCAGAAAGAGGTAGTCACATTATGAGAATTTACAAACTGGAACAAGCTGGAGCGATTTGTTATAAGAGCAATAACGGAAGACCGTGAGAGAAAATCCTTCAAATCCAGCGTACTTACTGATACATTTTGTTATAGGCCACAACATCTGAAGACGCATGACCGTCTATGCCATTCGGCAAGGCACTTGATGATTAGCTGTTAAAATTCAACTTTAATAATCCGAGTGAAAGGGACGGAGAAGGAGAAGTGTTAAAACCGTCCTTAAGAATGAAGGCAGTGTTTGAAGAACAGATCAGATAAGTTCTTGAATAACAAGGCCTTAGACTCATAGGCGACGGTAGGCCGATTAACCGTCAAATTCCAGCACACTTTCGCAAGTTATTATAATCATAGCTGAGTGTTTATTTTATCACTTAACTCAATTCTTGTTCAATAGCGTGATCTTCGTCTATCTGCCAATTATGATTGAAATGTTTATCTCTGTGTTGTTCTAGTGCTTCTTTGTCTCACATTTTCTCCAACAAAACAGCTGCTGTAATCAGATTTAGCAGTGTAAAGTTTAAACTTAAAATACACTTTTATCTGTTAATAAATTCCTTTAGAGAAGATATACGGTTTAGGCAATGAAAATTTATTATGTCGAATTAGTAAAAAGAACAAATAGTGGAAAGAAGTAGTGAATTTATATATTATTTATTTCTTTTGTATTTGAGAAAGAATCGCCTTAGTATATGCATATATGAATGGGGTTACAGGAAAAATCTGGACACTTTAGTGTGCATGGACATCCCTAAACAGAAGCTGCGCCGCTTGTACTACGATGATGAATCCAGTTTACGCCGTGAAAGAAGGATATCTTTTAGTTCAAGTATGTGAGGAATACACACTAAGTTTGTTTTTCATTCTTGGCCATTGTGCATAATGTTATTGTTTGCTCAGTATATGATAGGAACATGTTCCAAGCTGCTTGTTTACATTTTGAGAAAACTCAAACAATAGAAAAGAAATTTTAATTAGAATAGACTTGTTGACGACCAACGGCTGATTCATTCGTTTCATTTGGTTCAGATACTGTTGGCGTTACTAAATTAATTCTTAGCAAGGATTCAAAGGGACGCTTATTTTGTATAATTTTACAGAGTTGGTTGGCGGCTGTTATTTAAAAAAAAAAAAAGATTGAAATACACATCGAGGTGATGATAAAGAAATATTTTGTGTTTGTTTAGTTTATTTTATTTGGTGACGGGGACCGAAACCTGAACACGTTTTTGATTGAGTGAGTCATTTTCTCTTTCTGATTATGTCGCCTCAGCCTTAAAACTAATTAATTATTATAGGTTTCGTCTCACGGTGCTTATCAATCATCTTTATGGATTCCCTGAGTCTTGATCTTGTATCTTTGATGTCCCCAATGTGCACGATAGTGGTAGTATAGACTTGACTTAGTAGTAATAGTAGTATTACTATTACTAAGTTTTAAGGGAGAGTTTATACATAGCTGGAGTATGAATAAACAGTTAATTTAAATTATAGTTATACATAGCTGAAGTATGAATAAACGGATAACTTCTTGATTTTCCAACCATTGAAGACAGAATACAAATTTGCAGAGCATGTACCTACCTCAGAGTTAACGCAAACACACAACATCCACTGCATAGTGAAATTAGGAAGGTGAAGGGCAGCAGGTTAAAAAGAGGAAGGTCATGGATGGGTCAAGCCGAAGACATTCTTCAACAGGTATGTTCACTGTGGAGAGCGGATGTGCCATGGACCAGGCTGACATTCTGAATGCTCTACGAGGTCGAGAAGTAAGACTTTTGTGAGAACCAAGTGATGACAGTGGTTCCTGCAGAGCTGAAACATGGCCCCAGGAGTTGAAAGTGGAAGAGAAACTGGGACACCTCCTACAAGCAACTGAATTCATAGAGACAACACATCAGTATAGATTATGAGCATTGTATATTTATCACAGAAAAAGACGAATGTGACACATGAAACAGGAAATAACGACTGAGAACATGATAAACTTGTGAGAAATGCAGTATAACACAAATGCCCAAAATGCAGTATAACACAAATGCCCAAAATGCTGTATAACACAAGCAATCCAAAAACTGAGAACTTTTGTATGTAATTCAAGGTGGTTTTATTTGAATGCATTTGCTGGTTCATAATGAGGTTTAGCCACTGGTGTCTGTTGTGTGATGCTCGATGCAGTCTTGCATGTATTTTCAGTGACATGTCTCGTCATGTAATGATTAACAAAGTTGTTTCTAGCTTGATTCTCTTTGTCAGCATTATACATTTCTAATGTTTATTTATGAATTCCTTTATCTCAGGCAGTTGCTATAATATTTTATTGTTTTCTGTAATATTTTCTACTTTTATTACTTTGCCACCTACGCCTACTGACCTATATTGGTTCTCACTTTTTCTTCTTCTACTAACTTAAAATAAATTTTAATATCTGCAAATATTAATCATTAATTAGCACATAGCTGATTTTCCAATCTTAAATTTTTTCCTTTACATTCCTTTGCATTTAGTATACATGTTTGTACAGAATAATGATTTGTTCTGGTCCATCCATAATATGGCGATTGTCTTGTGCTGGTGGCTTTCTGACATATTTAATGATTCTTTTCTTTTGGTGGTATGACTGGTACATATTGTTGCTCTTCTGGCTTTAAATAATTTCCTGGAACAGGAAGAGATGATTGGTTTTGGTAAAGGAGCACTTCCATTGTGTAAGGATATCTCCATATACACTCTAGTCTTCTCCCATAGATTATACAAGGAGAATCTCTAATCTGAAGATGATAATTAGCATACCATAGCATAATCTGCAAATTTCCAAAATATTTGGCCTATTTTCAACTGCTAGGCGATTTTTAACATGCCTACACGTTCAGTCAATGCTTTTGTACTATCAACAAAGGAACTTCCGGTCACCAACATGGTGGTAAGGCATTGAACCGTTAAGGCCTGTTGCATGTTTATGCTTGTAGCTACTGTTTGCAATCGCATTTTCCTCCTGTTGGACTGGTAGTACATGGTTCCGTTGCTCTGCTACTGAGTATGTGTGTGGGCGACACTGTGAGCTGTGAAATTCACGTGGTATGCTTTTACATCTGTCCTGTACAGTGGCCTGCATGTTCAGAACCATGGCCACCAGCTGTTGCTGAATTGACTGATTTGCCTTTTTGGTTCGTGAGTGCATTTTTCAGAAGACTCCTGGGAGTCGGCGCTGAAGCTACGAAGTTCGTGCTTTAAGCGACACTTTTGGCGGGTCGCCCTGCGGTAAAAGACAGAGCCCCGGGAAGGTTAACCCGATCAACAAATGCCAGCAGAAGTCGGATGTGTCGGCCTAACGGCGCAAGAACGCAGCTCTGCTGTAAACAGGCACAACGCAGTCACATCCGAAAAAAAAAATCCGGATGAACGCAGAAGAAGAAGAAGAAAGACCGAGCCATGTGAGAAAACCCGGGTCAATGGGGTCTTTCTGGTGACTGCTGAGTCCATCAACGATGAACTGTGGTTTTCATGGATGAATTTTGTGTTGGCATTCTGGCGGCGGCATTATGCACAGCATACCTGTGCGGGCTGTTGGATTGCTGAGACTCCTGTATGTTCCACTTTTCACTTTGGACAGTGGGGAGCATTTTGTGTGATATTCACTGGCACAGGAACAGAGCATAATGGGGACGACCTGTTGCAGTGAAGTTGGAACCTCGACTAACTAACAGACAGAAATAAATATGTTATTGTGATCTTAGATCTTGTCTGTATCAACTATTATATTGTTTAATAATAATGTGTCTCTGGAAGTCAGCCTAGGTTGTGAATTAGGGTTATTTGAAAATGGGGTATGCGAAACCCATGATTGTCAGGTGTAATTAATGTTCTTCAGTGAGATAGAAGATTGGACACTCCACAACATAGAGTTGTGACCTAGTATTTATATCTCTAGAATATCACATTCCAGCATCATCTTTACCTTAGTCTCTGTGACCTGGTTCTAGTTAATCTTTCAGTATATGATCTGAATGTAACCTTGCAATAAATCTACTAAAGCCGTTTTCACTCCATTGTTGATCATTTTGTGTGTCGCGTAGCTTTATGTTATCTTCCTCCTCAAACTTTCATTCCCCCAAAGGAGCATAAGCTTTCAACCAACTCATGCCAAGCACTTTGCAGGCGCTCATAATTTTTGCATTTTGCAGCTAAGTTTTCTTTGGGTCACACCAACCTTTGTTAGTCGCCTTTTATGACATGCAGGATAGGTTACAGAGTTCTGCTCTTTGTTCCCCGTACGGGTCCTTGTGTCACATGGGTACTTTATCTTACAGAAGTAGGCAAATGAGAGCAGCTTGGTTTTATTTTTGTGACACAGAACTGGCACTATTAGCCTCTGGACACTCATGTATAGGTTGAGGGGAGGGATCTGAACACCTGTGAACTTGTCTGGAGTGCAAGAATTATACCCCAATAGATAACATGTTCTTGTGATAACAAATATAGATTAGTTGCATTAAGCTGCCATAATGCCACAGTTACCATGGGAAAATTGGGCAAGGTGTTATTTTTGGAAATGATTAAAAAAAGGCAGGGATACTGAGTTGTCTGTCTGGAGGATATAATTAACAGGCACCTGATAAGACAACTGCATGCATTGTTTTGTGCAGATATGGTGGCTGGGAATTAGCGGATTTGGGTAATGAAAGGATCTCATTGTGGATACTGCCTCTGGGTGTGAAGTGATAGGACGTCAAAAATGCTGTCCTCAGTGCAAGAAGTTTTGTTTTGTCATAGTGTTATGAAGTGGTGTGACCAGTTCAGTTTCTCTCCATCGTTTGTTTGTAGAGAAAACTATCATACATTTTGCGATGCAGGATTGACCAGAATTCTGTGCAGTTGGAAAGCAAAACTCTTATGCTTGGACCCCAGCCAGATGTGCTAACAAATCCCATACAATATCCTCTGTTCTACCACAGTTCCCATGGAGATTGTAGAGGATATTTAGAAATTACAGCAAATAAATATGGATATGGTGTTAGAATATAACCTGCTTATAAATTCTGCAAACAAGTAACCTTGTAACAGGAGATTGTGAGTTTCGGAGAAGCATGTAATGGCGATCTAACGGTATTAAACATGTGGGTATAAATGAGCCCATGCCATTGTGGCATATTGGGAATATGAAGCTAGGCCCATATTAATCAGTAAGTAATGTTTTCTATCATGTCAGCGGAGGTCAGCTTGGCCGAATAGATAAGAGCACTGGTTCTTAAACTTCTGGTCTGCTAATGCCAAGGTAGCGGGTTAAATCCCTACATCGGTCAGTTTATACTTAAATGTTGACTTCTTGTCCTTGACTTGAGGACGTAAATTACAAGTACCTCACAAGTCAGAGTGGAGCGCCTGATGGCGAGGGACACTGGTAATAGGGAAAGCAAATCCACATGCAAAACTCAGTCCAGTGCACTATATGTAGTAGCATATCTATGGGCTATGCTTGAGTTCAGTGTGAGCGAACACCAACAAAAAAAAAATGTCAGCCATGTGACCTCTCAATACTTCTTTTGTTTGTTTTGGACGTCAATGCGTTGTGCCTGTTTACAACAGAGCTGTAATATTTGCGCTTTCGGGCCAACACGTTGACTTCTTCAGACGTTTGTTTATTGGGTTAATCTTTCCAGGGGACTTCCCATACAATGTCCAGTTTTTATTTTATGATGCTGGGTTGATCCAAGAGCCATCTGTTCATGTAAAATCTCATCTTGACAGGGATTTGAACTGGGGACCACTGGGCTGACTAGTGAGCACACTATAACACTACCGATGCTTCTATAATAATAAATACCTTGCCGACAGGCCTTGGAACTAATTGCTTCAAATCTCATGATCTCCAACAGAATATATCGTCAGTTCATGTGTTAGCTTTCCATGCTGTGGTGCAAGGTTGTCAGTAATCTTCTCTCGTTGCCCTTTTTCATTTGTTTTGTAATAAATCTTTCCCTTAGTTACAGTATGTTTCAGTTTTTCTTTTATCATAACGAGTACTCTTCTTCTAAATTTCTTTCATAGCCTAAATGGCTTTTAGTTTCTTATAAACACTTCTTAAATGTTTTACAACTCCTGTTTTAATTTCAACTTTAATGGGAGTCTTTTGGCATTGCTATTATTTATGACAAGTTGTGAAATCAGAACATTACTAATATACTAATCGTTGTGCATAACTGCTTCTAATATGTGGTGTTATTGCAGAATGCAAAGAATAAACTGGACAGAAAAGCAATAAAATGAGCAAATTCTTAAAGAAATGCTAGAATATAGACAACTATAGAACATTGTGGAATATAAGCCATCTTTGCATGGTGGCAATATGAGACATGCAGGTCTATTACTGAAAAAAAAAAAAAAACTGGAGGGCAAGAGAAAAAGAGGATGTCCTAGGAAAAACTTTCTCATACAAGCAGACAAGGCTCTTGGTGGACCGACTTATTCTGAGCTGAAGATGACTGCTGAGAAAAGGAGACAGTTGAGGAACATGAACATATGACTTTACTGCAGTCTTTGGACTGAATAACCTAATGAATATATTTTGTATTCAATAGAGAGTAGCAGGATAAGGGTATCCCCTATAAACAGCCTCCTTCCCTCCCTTGGACTACAGGACACCCTTGGGCAAGGTGGAGTACCCATTAAACCTCTTGACCAGGGTTATGTGAAACTATTAGTGCAGGAGGTGGATGGAGTTGTAAAGCAGCCGACAAATAATTGTCAATTATAATCTCAAGTTTCCCGATGGTAAGCAGAGGATCTCTTTATGGAGACAATGGCTGCCGTCACTGCCAAGAAGGAAAGCAATGGCAAACCACCTTCTCTATATATACCTTAAATGTCATGACTTGTCAGTTCACTCTGGTAATCGTGTGAGTTGGCGAACCATGACTGTCTATGCTTGACGGCATGACACACGATAATGATAATTAAATAAATATAATTATGTCTATATATATGAGATTTTTCTGCTTCTGTAGAATGCAAACAGGAAATGGAAAGCTCGTTGGTTTGTACTTAATGAAGACCAGCTATCTTGTCACCACAAAAAGAACAAATCAATCATCATCAGTTCCCTACCATTGCAAGGTTGTTCAGTTGTCTGCCCTTGCTCAGATGTCGGAGAACTCAATCCCCAGGTTAGTCTTATTTCTGACATTTCATTGTCAGTTGTTGCCTTAGTACCGTATCATTCTGTCATCATTTGTTTGGCTAATATTGAATTGTTAACTAAAGATGAGACAAACAGCATTCTTTGGTCATGTGATGAGAACATAAGCATTGGAGAACATTGTGACAGCATGGAAAATCAATGGAAAAAGAAGCAAGAGGCAGACCAAGGAAATTGATGCTGGGTGGACTGAGATGGTGGTATGGAAAAGATACAGTGGTATCAGCAGAGTTGATCCAGAATGCCAAAGACCGAGGTTTGTGGAGAGACATGAACACCCCTGCCAGTTGACAGGGCACTTGATGGTGATTGCATTGTCACCTATAGATATGAAGTTGGAACCTGCTGTGGTGTGATTAGTGCACTTGCTGTAAACATAACAGTCTTGTGTTCGTTCCTCAGTAGTGGTAAGGTTAAATTTTCTTACATGCATAGGAAACGGTACAGGAAAAGTAAGGGCTGATAACTCATACCCCACTTATGACATTTTGTCATATGATATTGGAGCCTAACTCCCATGACCCTAATCTGCATGATAGCACGTAGAAGGACTTGACAAATACATATATGGAGATGAGCTGTTGTAATGCAACTGATTTACTGGCTCAGTGGTCCTGTGTCATTCCCCAGCAGAAGAGAGACTATTCTGTGAGCGGTATGGCATGTTGTTGATCCAGCCATAAAATAGGATCTAGAGATTTCTGTGGGAAAGTACAGGTCACCAATAAGGTGCCATGTTATCAATTTTCATGTGCTGTTGGTCACCCCAGGATGAGCTGAATACCATATTCCTAAAATGCCTTAGTGACACATTAACAGGGTAACTATTTTATTACATGTGTAGATTACATACACATGTGGACTATATATACAGGGAGGCCCCGCTATACGTCACTTCGGTTTACGTCATTTTGCTATAACATCGTCATCACATAGGGGACAACTTCACTTTACGTCATTACGTTCTGTCATAACGTCGATTTGTGAATTTGACGACGTTCATGCTACAGGTCGGTGACAGATTGCTAACTTAGCCACTAAAGCTGGCTTTGAAGGGATGAAGGAAGCTGACATTGATGAGTTGCTTGCATCACATGGAGAAGAGTTGTCTAATGAGGACCAAATGCAACTTGATATGAAGAGAGCTTAGCAGGAAGAGGAGCACCCTGTTGCAACCCCCCTACCCCCACCTCGAATGTTGACAGCTGAACGTTTGTCACAATTCTTTCAATTGATTGATGTGGCAATGGACATAATAAATGAGGATGACTCCAACAGTGAACGGAGGTCCAAAGTGTCGAGGGCAGTAACAAGCGCCATCAACTGTTAAAGGAGCTTTACTTAGAGAAAAGATAAAAGGCTGTGCAGCAGACATTGGATCAAATTTTTGTTCAAGCAGAGAAGAGCCAGGAAAAGAGGCAGGAAGAGGTTACAGTTTCATCCTCAATGAAGAGGCAGAATTTAATGCCTCTACGTCCCAATAACTCTTACCACTTGCCATCAAATCCACCTCTATTTAACCAATAAATATCAACAACCATCAAAATAAACATTCATAATACACTGTATTTCATGTAATTCTATGGGAAATAGTGTTTCTCTATACGTCGTTTCACTTAAAGTCAAATTTTCCAAGAACGTAATCCCAACGTTAACCGGGGCCTTCCTGTAGTTCGTAGATAGATATGGATTACATATGCATATACTAACTACATTGATACTTATGGCCTACATATACATACACTTCATTTATTCATATGTGGACTACATATACGCATACTTCACCTATACATTTAGAGACTGAACATACATATACTTCAGTAATACATTTAGAGACTGGGCTACTTATACACTTCTCTTATACATATATGGACTACATATAAATTGACACATACACACGCACGCGCAAACACACACACACACTATTTTCCTGTAGTGAATTTGAATAACGAAGACACGAACAATAGATTGCACGATGTATTGACTGGCATATTTTACTGCATCTCTTCAGGTACATACTGCAGAAATCACAACATAAAATAAAGTAACTAGATAAATTCTTCAAGCTGAAATATACACCGTGGTAGACAATTGAAATTACTGTGCAAATATGTGCATATTTCAGCTTGAAGGATTTATCGATACTTTATTTTATGATGTGTGATTTCTGCTTTATGTACCTGATGAGATGCAGCAAAATATGCCAGGCAATAAATCCTGCAATCTATTGTTTGAGTCTTCATTATTAAAACACACACACACCCACCCACATACATATACCACACGCGCACACACACACACATAATCATCATAATCATGTGCCATGCCGATAAGCGTGGGCAGTCATGTTTCGCCCTCTCATACGATCACCAGAGTCATGGATCATCTCCATGTATTCTTGTCTCGACCATACCACATGACCAAGCCATCCAGGTATTTACTTCTCTGCCTTCCCCTTGTTTTTTTCCCCCTCAATCTTGCCAGTTGTCAACACCAAAAAATAGTGACCGCCGTCTATTTTCTCGAATCGGTTTACGGTTTTCATTTGTTTTGTGCATTTATGAGGCCGGCTCTGTTGCGAAGGGGTTACAAATGAAACTAATAATTCTGCATACCATGTTTGGAACATAGCTGCGGGAAGCAGACCTCTTAGCGTTGGTTTACGTACAATGGTATGAGTGCTAGTAGTTCAGACAGCAATGGCAAACTACTGAACGCAAACTTGCCCAGCAGTCACAATCAGCCAAAAGAATGTTGGAGTTGACCGCTACATTCTGTAAAGGATATGCAACTAACTTAACTTATATATGTGTGGGGTGTCTCCCCCCCAACCCCTAACACACACACACACACATGCACAAATACATATATGGACCGCATATACTTAACTGTCTCCCGTGTGCTGCCGGGGCCCAAAAGGGAAGCAAAGAATAGCAACACTGCAGACTACCACGCATGTCGTAAGAGTCGACTAAGGAGGTTTGATGGTTCCGTCGCCCTGCTACTGAGTGCGTGCGTGGCGCGACGCTGTGAGTTTCGTGTGAAATGCTTTTGAATCTGCCCAAGGTTTTTGGAACGTGACTGCATGTTCGGTGCGATGGCAGATGGCTATGTCCCAGAGTTGACCGGTTTTTGCCTTATGCAGAAATGCGTGGCTGCTGGGCTTCTGGTTGACTGCCACTGCCATCGACGATGAACTGTATTTCATGGACTGTGTGGGTGAACATCTAGGAAACATCCAAATAGGGAAAATGACTGCCGATTCCATCAGAAATGAACTGGGTGGTTTGTGGGGGACTATTGTGTTGACATTCTGGCAGCGGCATTATGCACAGTGTATCTGTGCAGGCTGTTGTTTGTCGAGACTCCTGTCTTTTCCACTTTTCACATTGGGCAGTGGGGAGCGTTTTGTGTGATATTCACTGGCACAGGAACAGAGCATAATGGGGACGACCCGTTGCTGTGAAGTTGGAACTGCGACTAACTAACTAACTAATACTTAACTGTACATATATGAATGCCAAAACCTAATCTACCATCTCCCACATTAATACACATACAGCAACCTTTGTCTTTAGACAGCAAGCTGCTTGTGCACTGATGGGTAACGAGGCCTTACAGTTGACATTTGTACACTTATACAGGGTCTTCTGAAGCTGCATGTGCCTGATGGGCAGGAGATCTATCTGCAAGCAGGAGGCACTGAAGACAGAAACAGATGGGCACATGCGTTAGGTGCCGTCATCAGATCCCTGAGTACTTCACAGAAGGTTGGTAATCTTGTTGTTGTTGTTGTTGTTGCGTTCACTTACTTTGAATTCAAGCGTAGTCCATACCTGTGCTGCTGCTTCTAGTGCACTGGATTGATTATTGTATGTGAATTAGCTTTCCCTATTACCAGTGTCTCTCACAGTCAGGTGAACCCACTCCGACTTCTGAGGTACTTGTAATTTACACCCCCAAGTCAAGGAGAATAAGTCAACAATATAGTTATGCTGACCACTAGTAATCTAGTTAATCAAAGGTTAATGGCTATTATGAAATCAAATACTCATGGTAATAGAGAAAACACAGAAGTAGAGTAGGTTGCATCTAATAATGTTAGATTTATATATAACCATACAAACCTTGACTGTATAGTACACTCTTTTTGTACTCTAATTGTATAGCACCCCCAGTCTGATCTCCAAAGAGAGAGGTTGGGTGGGGGAACCTTTTTTATACTCCAATTGTATATTGTACTCCTCTTTTTATACTCTAATTGTATAGCACTATTTTTGTACATCAATTGTATAGCATGCTTTTTTGTACTCTGATCTTCTTTTCTAGTTATGAATGTGCACTGTATACATAAATGTTATTTTCCTATCTCTTCTCTGATCAGCCTGATTTGAGCCTTATTCAAACAGTAAACTGACAGACTTACTATTTAAAGCAGCTGACACCCCAGCCAAATAATGTTTTGAACTCTTCCACATCTGTTACAGCCTAAGCTGTTGCTTGAGCATTCAATCATACTTTAACTGGCTGTTGAAGATGAGGACAGAGCATGTATGGGAATGTCCTAAGTGCTGAGATGTCAGTTCTTAACTCTTCTCATACTTCAACTACACCAAGCCTTGTTTGCAAAGATTCATCACACACTCTAGCACATTTGTTTCCAGTCCAGTAATGAGATACCTGAATTTGAGTTATAGCTGTGTACTAAACTTGTGAAATTCAGTTTTACCTTCAAATCTGACTGCCTATAAAACCTGCAGGCTATAATCTTGTATGTATTATAGATGAGATTTTACGTATATGTTAACATTTTCCTATTGTTTTCTCATCTTCAGGGGCCATATGTTGTTGCTTGTCCACTTTTCACCAAAAGGACCATGTTTTTCTCTGAAAAACAAAATTGAGAATATTGTTCCCCCAACTGGGTTTAAACCTGGCACTTTTCAAATAGAGGCAGAGTCTGCTCTGCTTCAACCCATATTATGTCTTCTTAGCAATCAGGTCATCTCCAGTCCTGTTGCTGGATATAGTCCATTGCCCGCGCCAGGTCAGTGCAGGAGTGCCATAACTTCTGCTTCAACTCAGTGTTCTCTGGACACATTTGGCAGTATTGATCTCTGTCAGTTGGGCACTCCTGAAGGAGACTCATCCACACAGATTGCTAAGTGGCATGCAGTGATCGGTTCTAAGGCAAAAGATAATAGATAGTTTTGCTTTGGAGTTGGTAAATTGAATCAGGAATCTCTTTCATGGCTGTAATTTTCTTTTATTGATCTTCACACATTGGCTACGCATGAATGATTGTCTTTGTGCTTATGACAGCAGGTAGCTGAACTGTTCCATTCTAAAGTCTAAAAGTTTACCTTTTTTAAAAACTTTTAATAAAATATCAGAGGTTCGTTTTGGTAAGGTTTTGCATTAACTTGTGAACTATTCTTTTCCAGGTAATTCATGACCAGATGGCATTTCAGAACTTTCGTACCCATGCAAATGTCAGGTAAGCTTCAAAGAAATCTTACACAGTTCGTATTTTGCAGTGTTTACTTCTGTATGTGACATCTAGGTAAATAGTTTTCTCAGATTATGTAATAAACAATGTTCTTTGACATGTAGTGTTGCAGTTATGGTAGTGTCATTGGTAGTTCACTGGCTTACCAACGTGGTAATCCCAGGTTCAGTGCCTGTTAGTGGCAGAATTGTTGTAAAGGCTGGGGGCCTGAGTGGTCTCGAGGTATGGTGTCCGCCTCGAGTGCTGGAGGTCCCAGGTTCAAGCCACAGTGAGGGCCGGGATTTTTTCACGTGGACTTCTAGTAACAAAATTTCATCTGGTCTCTGGGTAGTGAGATTGGACGCCCGTGTGTATTGTTGCGAACGTAAAAAATATCCCTTGGCATTTGGAAATTGAAAAATGAGTAGCCTAACGGCTGCCCAGGCAAAATTTCGAGTTAAAAATCTACCCAAAGCATTTCAGGATCGTCGCCGGTGCTGCAGAGTTTGTGCATTGAGCTGAGATTCTCCGGACTCAGGCTTGAGTTAGATGTAGAACGGAGCACTTATGGGTTACACCAGTGTGCCGTGATGTTGATCCGTCAACTAAACTAATTAAACTATTGATAGTTCACTGGCTTACCAATGTGGTAGTCCCAGGTTCAATGCCTGTTAGTGGCAGAATTGTTGTAAAGACTAATATAAGTAAAACATTATATGCAAATATTAATAAGATAAACAATGTTGTTGGGTTATGTAATGAGAGGAGAGGTTTTGGAAAATATTCTGCTGACTGAAAAGATCGGCAGTAGATGCTGGATGGACTGTGATGATGGCATGGAGGAATGATGCTGGATGGACTGTGATGATGGCATGGAGGAATACTATCAGTGGAATTGATCGAGAATGACGGACCGAGATCTACAGAGACGCTTACATTAATTGGCAAGGCATATGATTCTGGGATGAATGTCATGAGATGGATACATGAAGTTTTTCTGGAAAATAAAAGGAGATTGATTTGGTCTCTGGAAATACAAACATTATTAACCTCGTTCAATATGTCTCAACTTTTAACATGCCATCAGCTGCTTAAAATTACTAAAAACATTACCATACATTTACCAAACTCTATTTAGAGTTGCTAAAATCAAATCAAATCAAATCAACTTTATTAGGGTCACAAATTGGGCGCGCAGGCCCGTCTTACATTCGGCCCTTCCAATCACTCGTCTTTCGTTCATCAAGAGCATTATACATTTACATAGGAAGAAAAATAAACATTGTAAACATAAACAAGGCTAAACATGGAGAAAAATGTGTACATAAAAAGTATGTGACGTAAAAGTAGTGATGCCAGCGCGTCCCACACACACACACACACACACACACACCACACACACTCTCTCTCTCTCTCTCTCATTCACTCTCACTCTCACTCATTCACTCACACACACACACTCTCACTCATTCACTCTCCCGCTCACTCATTCACTCTCCCGTTCACTCATTCACTCTCCCGCTCACTCATTCACTCTCCCGCTCACTCATTCACTCTCCCGCTCACTCATTCACTCTCACGCTCACTCATTCTGTCTCTTCCGCTCACTCATTCACTCTCCCGCTCACTCATTCACTCTCCCGCTCACTCATTCACTCTCCCGCTCACTCATTCACTCTCACTCATTCACTCTCATGCTCACTCATTCACTCTCACGCTCACTCATTCACTGTCCCGCTCACTCATTCACTCTGCCGCTCACTCATTCACTCTGCCGCTCACTCATTTACTCACACACCCACTCATTCACTCTCACGCTCAATCATTCACTCTCCCGCTCACTGATTCACTCTCACGCTCACTCATTCCTTCTCACGCTCACTCATTCACTCTCACTCATTCACTCTCACGCTCACTCAATCACTCTCACGCTCACTCATTCACTCTCACACTCACTCATTCACTCTCACGCTCACTCATTCACTCTCCCGCTCAATCATTCACTCTCCCGCTCACTCATTCACTCTCCAGCTCACTCATTCACTCTCACTAATTCACTCTCCCGCTCACTCATTCACTCTCCCGCTCACTCATTCCTTCTCACGCTCACTCATTCACTCTCACTCATTCACTCTCCCACTCACTCATTCACTCTTCCGCTCACTCATTCACTCTCCCGCTCACTCATTCACTCTCACGCTCACTCATTCACTCTCCCGCTCACTCATTCACTCTCCCGCTCACTCATTCACTCTCACGCTCACTCATTCACTCTCACGCTCACTCATTCACTCGCCCGCTCACTCATTCACCCTCACTCATTCACTCTCCCGCTCTCTCATTCACTCTCACGCTCAATCATTCACTCTCCCGCTCACTCATTCACTCTCACTCATTCACTCTCACGCTCACTCATTCACTCTCACGCTCACTCATTCACTCTCACGCTCACTCATTCACTCCCACACACAGACACTCTCACGCTCACTCATTCGCTCTCACGCTCACTCATTCACTCTCCCGCTCACTCATTCACCCTCACGCTCACTCATTCACTCTCACGCTCACTCATTCACTCTCCCGCTCACTCATTCACTCTCACTCATTCACTCTCCCGCTCACTCATTCACTCTCACGCTCACTCATTCACTCTCACGCTCACTCATTCTGTCTCTCATTCACACTAACTCACTCTCTCACTCAAACTATAGTAATGAACATAAGTTTAGATTATACATGATAAAATCAAATGGTATTTAACTTATAATATGACAGATGAGAATACACAAACATATGGATTCGCGTGTTACATAACATGCGTGTTACATGACATGCATCTGCTCATCTCTCTCTCTCTCTCTCTCTCTCTCTCTCTCTCTCTCTCTCTCACACTCTTTCTCTCTCTCTCTCTGTATTCTTTCATATACACACACTCACACGCATGCGTACGCTCTCTCACACACACACACACTCTCTTTCTCTCTCATTCACTCTCACTCTCACTAATTCACTCTCCCGCTCACTCATTCACTCTCACGCTCACTCATTTACTCTCACGCTCACTCATTCACTCTCCCGCTCACTCATTCACTCTCCCGCTCACTCATTCACTCTCCCGCTCACTCATTCACTCTCACGCTCACTCATTCACTCTCACGCTCACTCATTCACTCTTCCGCTCACTCATTCATTCTCCCGCTCACTCATTTACTCTCCCGCTCACTCATTCACTCTCACGCTCACTCATTCTGTCTCTCCCGCTCACTCATTCACTCTCCCGCTCACTCATTCACTCTCCCGCTCACTCATTCACTCTCCCGCTCACTCATTCACTCTCCCGTTCAATCATTCACTCTCACTCATTCACTCTCACGCTCGCTCATTCACTCTCACGCTCACTCATTCACTGTCCCGCTCAATCATTCACTCTGCCGCTCACTCATTCACTCTCACACTCACTCATTTACTCTCACGCTCACTCATTCACTCTCACGCTCAATCATTCACTCTCCCGCTCACTGATTCACTCTCACGCTCACTCATTCACTCTCACTCATTCCTTCTCACGCTCACTCATTCACTCTCACTCATTCACTCTCACGCTCACTCATTCACTCTCACGCTCACTCATTCACTCTCACGCTCACTCATTCACTCTCACTCATTCACTCTCACGCTCACTCATTCACTCTCCCGCTCAATCATTTACTCTCCCGCTCACTCTTCCATCTCACTCATTCACTCTCCCGCTCACTCATTCACTCTCCTACGGTAGTTGAGACACTTCAAGTCCAGATTAAGTAACATACATGGCTCATTTTAATATATGTTCTTTTACCTGATTCTTGTTTTGTTGACAAAGTCCATCTTGTATGTTACGTCAACAGTGAAATAATTGGTGCTATTCAAGATCCAGATGCAGGGATTGAGTCCGCCAGCCATCTTCGGGGTGGGGTGGTCTTCAAGAACTGTTTTACAGGTTGGTTTCAGCATAAACACCTCATTGATACACTTTCTTGCTGATGGACGTTTTATTGATACATTTCTTGCTGATAAATATTTAATTGATACACTTTCTTGCTGATGGACGTTTTATTCATACATTTCTTACAGATAAACATTTAATTGATACACTTTCTTGCTGATACATGTTTTGAACTCAAACATAGTCCATGCATGTGCTTCTTGTGCACTGGACTGATCATTGATAAACTTTCTTGCTGATAAACATTTCATTGATGATAAACATTTTGTTGTTGTTGTGCTAGCTCGCTTTGAACTCAAGCGTAGTCTGTAAATGTGCTACTACTTCTACTGTACTGCACTGATTTTTGCATGTGGGTTAGCTTTTCCTATTGCCAATGTCCTTCACCTTCAGGCGAACCCACTCTGACTTCATAGGTACTTGTAATTTATGTCCCCAAGTCAAGGACGATTAGTCAACATTTTAGTCCAACTGACCAGTGTAGGGGTTGAACCCGTTACCTCAGCATCAGCACACCGGAAGTTTGAGAATGAGCGCTCTTATCCAATTGGCCATGCTTACCACTTGATAAACAGTTCATTTTTGCAAGAAAATCATGATGATCATTTCATTGACACATATTTGATAAACAGTTCATTTTTGCATGAAAATCATGATAACCATTTCATTGATATATTTGATAAACAGTTAATTAATACATGCATTTGATTATAGCAAGGATACATAAATTTGATTGTAATCATTTCTATGTCATTGTTATACTTGTCATGTTTTATACATTTAAAGTCAACTGGGTCAAGGGTTCAAAATCAGCTGCAGTATATTGGAAGCAGACCACCTTGCATTGATTCCGATGGTATGAGCGTCGGTATTTCAGAGAGCAATGACAAACTACTGAGCATAACATTCTCTAGTAAATTACAAACAGCCATAAATGCCGAGGTTGATTGCGATATCTTGTAAAGGACAAGCAGCTAACTTTTCATAAACCTGAAGTTGTTAAATGTATTTCAGTTCTCATCAAAGGGTTATGCATTTGCTACTTCTCATTTATTGTCATATTCTTATGGAATATAATATGACACTTCTGTTCCCATAGATAACAAACCAGTCTCCTCAGCACATATCACAAAAGAAAAGAATGATCAAATTAGTCAGAATGCCACCAACATCATCTCAAGATGATTACCAGTTTATGGACAAATCAGTACAAATGATTATTCTGCGTCTCAGAATAGGATATTTAAGATTATGCAACCACATGTGTACAGAATACAAGATTGGTGAATCAGCCTTATGCACTTGTGGATTGGTGCTGCAGACATTAGATCACATACTCCAAGATGGCCAAAAATACAACATACCGATTCAAACCTTCTGGCCTAGAATAACAACAGTGAAAGATTAAACTCTATGGACCTTTGAATGAACTAGCAATGACAGTGAAATTCATACAAGAGACAATATTGCATTTATAGACAAATTTCAAGTGAATGAACGTAGTAGCAGTGGTCTCTTCAGCACAAATGTAACAATTTTGGCCTCTTGTCTTGTTTGACAAACTGACATTCTTTAGTGGATCATGGGTACAGCAAATGCTTATCCACATATGTATGCTCAGCTGATCGTGCCAGCAGTTCTGAAACATTTCACGGGGCTGCACTTAGAAATGAACACTTGCAAGTGCCTCACCAACCGTTTCATTAATTCAGAATTAAGAAATATCTGATAGTGAAATAAAAAGCACAAAACTCTAAGCAGTGCACAGTACACAGCTACTTGTAATGTTCTTTTATACCAAGCTGTGCATTTATGGGGCACAGTGCACAGCTATTTTTCTTGTTATTTGATACCAAGCTATGTATCTATGAGAAACAGTAAACAGCTACTAGTTTCCCAGAGCATTCATAAACAGTAATTTTAATTGTGACCTGACTATAGGTCTGAATGTTTGCACTGCCCCAGATGTCTAATCACATGTGTATTCCCAGGGCTCATAATGGAAGCAAAGCATGGCATCACTGCAATGTACCACGCATGTCATCAAACAATGAGGGTTAGTGTGAGACTGGCTGCCTCGTCTCATAGAAAACCAATTGCAAAATCCAACCAATCGGAAACAAGTTTGCATAGGGCTTGTTGTGAGCTGGTTGTTTTGGTTGATAACATTGGGGGATGAAAGAAAGCTGAAAAAAGAATGTCTTATATTTACTTCTACCCGTTTGTCTTCTTTGAGTGCCAGTCAGTACAATATTTATTTCTGTTAAAACTTTGAAAACCTCAGTATTTCCCAGGTGTTCCCTATTTCCTAGTGCAACGAAAACAGCCTAGAGTTGTATTGTGAGAAGCATCCATGAAGTCGGATTTTACAAGGAACACACATGTTCCATGATGGAGTAGCAGACATTGAGTTAATTATGTCCCTTCATGTTTATATCTGAAGTACAGACATTATAGCAGACTTGTCTTTTCAGGGAGGACCATAGTTGACTGGTTGTTGAGGTGGTCACTTGTACGGAATCGAGAAAATGGAGCAGCCATGGGTCAAGCATTGTTAAAGCTTGGTCACATTCAAGAAGTGGACTTGAGGGATGGAACAAGTGGACACAGTCCAAGATTCAGTGATACTGATAAGCTGTATAGATTTGTAAGTGTGATTTTTATACTTCTTGTCTCATCTCATCTTGTTCCTCTTGTATCTTGTGATGGCAAGGTGAAGCATAAATGGCGGGAGAATGCCCGTTTATGAGCTTCATATATTGAGATTCACAAGGACTGTTGCCAAGGTTTTAACGACGTTCGTAATCCTGTATATCCACATGGGGAAAAAAGCTGCACGAGATTCAGCAGCGGATCGTGCCATAACTTGCTGGGATATGTGAGCCGGTCGCTCAGAAAGCAATGGCAAACTACTGACCGTAAAACTTGCCTAGTACACCAACTGCAGCTGAAAAATGCTGGTGTTGACTGCAACGTCCCGTAAGGGATATGCAAAATAAAAAAAAGTATAAATAAAATTAGTATAACTGCTGTAAAGCTGTGGATATGTACAATGTAAAATGACACGAAGTAATGCAGCTTTACAGACCACAAATACGTAAAACATAGGACATTGTTTGACTAACCTTCATCAGCAAACAAATAGTCAAATACACAAAACACAATAACTAAACACAGGGAAGACATGTTTATTGAACCAGTTTAAAAAAAATAGTTTTCAGATTAGATTAAATCAGTGTTACGGATGCTTGTAAATACGCTTAAAGTGACATAAGAGAACATTTTGTTGGAATAGCATGCTGACTATAGAGCCAGAGCTAATCTTCAACGTTAAAGTTCAGACAGAGAGCGGACACTGTTAGTGTGAATATTGCACTATAGTGAACTACTTTTGATAAATAAATCCAAGCATCTGATCCATTTGTAGACAATGGACATGCAGAATTAGGAACAAGTGCTTTTAAAATGACGCAATTTTGGACACTCTGTGAAGAGAAATACAGGAGGAATGCTGCGAGGAGAGGCACAGACGTGATCCAAGACTCTGGTGATCGTGTAAGATGGCGAATCACGACCACCCTTGTCTGTTGGCATGGCACATGATGATGATGGTATTCAGTCCAAAGACTGGCATGAAATGTTATGTATTTTGGGGGTGGGGTGGGGGAGAATTTCACATCAGACAGTTGCATGCTATCATTAAACATGTGCTATAAGTTTATTTCACATCAGACAGTTGCATGCTATCATTAAACATGTGCTATAAGTTTATTTTCCAATTAAACATAATTTTTTTTATTGTAATTTTGTCAAAAACTGCTGCCACATATGGCCTTCTTTTAGACTTGAGCAACATTATATGATGGTATGTCTGTGAACTGGTCTTTATATTTTTCACATTGAATTTTACATACATCTTTGTTTTGTGTGTACTCCTCAGACCTCCATTAATCTTGGAGCGACAAGAAACAGTTTTTATGATAGCACAGACAGCGACTCCAGCTCTTCAGAAGAAGATGAGGATGACTGTGATAAAACCGAGCCGAAAACGAAGAAAGGGAAAGTTGTGAAGGAAGCGTTTTTGGCGAAAAGGGTACCATTTAATTGAAATAAAATATACTATATTGTACCTTGGTGGGAAACAAGTGAGGTGAAGAGATAGAGATAAATACCTCCATGGTTTGACCACATGGCATGTGAGATGGCATCCATGATCGCCCACTCTTATAGCATGGCACATGATGATGACTATTCAAACAGTATTTATTTCCTTAGTGTCCAATTCTCAGCAGGAGGGCAATTGTTTTTTCTGACCAGCAAAGCTGCGAGGTCAACCCATATGGGTACGAAACAATTTTCTAGGAAGGAATTTAGTTGGTTCAAGAACCGATGACTTAGCACACAGGTGCTTTCCCATACGTGTTCCGTCATCTTCTTCAACAGCCATTCCATAATCCCAATACTAATGGTGCTAGTAGCAGTTTGATTATGTGTCTGTCTGGCTTTTCCTCAGAGACCTGAGTGTTGGAAAGATCCTCAGGTCACTCCCCGCAGAATCATTCTCTCCAGGTCATGATGATCTATCTGTTCTTCCGCACTATACACGCGATACCCACGTCCCTGACCACGTCTGCCTTATCATGCACCAATACTCCCCAGAGCAGTGCAGACCCAGCCAATCTGTCCGCCTGCTTCTTTCTCACCATGCCATGTCCTGGGGAAAAAAAAATTAACAGATACTCTCTATTGTTGATTATTGACTTTGAAGCCTGCCACTCTGCATGAAGCTTGCCTGTATTATTAACCTATGGGAAGGAAACATGACAAAGAAGGGAGATGGCAACCCCAACCCTACCTCATATGTCATGGCCTAGGATATGCCGGAACCTAGCACTTCACACCCCAATGGCAGTATCTGTTCTGGGACTAGCTTGATCTCTGAGGTCAACCCAGTCCCCTAATATGGACACCATAGAATGTTAAGAGAATGTCTTCATAAAGGAAGGTGCATGGGAATCAGCTTGTCACTCCAATCACAGGCTCCATTGAATCATAAGGCCATGGCCTGGTATCCTTGGATGCCTACACAATAACCTTTAGAATCATAGATTGATTAGTTAATAACCCATTTAAAAACCATACTGTGGTATAAATTATTTGCATATTTTGACCACAGACGTGAATATTTCTGCTGTAGTTTGTCAATTTACATATTTGTTTTGGTGAACAAGTTGTTGAATTATAATAAAAGGGGTTCAAAGGTTAGAGTCTTAATCTCATTGCACAGGAATTTATTCAACCTTGCGTGGTCTGTTTCCTGAGAGTGGCCTGCCAAAAATGTCACACAGAGCATGAGCTCTGTAGCTTTTGTGATGACCAATCCATTCATTTGCTGAATGGCAGTCTGAAAATGAACCCCAATTTTTAATTGTCCCTTGAGGTAGGTGGCTTGATCACTTGGCTGTGCTGGCCCACTGTTGTTGAATCATAATGTGGACAATAAGCAGACAAGTTGAGGCACATGGCAGCAGAAATGTGGTTACTGAAGAAAATGCAAAGATGACCATAGATGGACAGAAAAACAAATTAGGTCAGAAATAAATGTGAAAACTTAGTGACAACTGGCAAATGTATTGGTAAAACAGCAAGAGGAAAATGAGATAAATACTTTGACTGGCTTGGTAGCTTGGCCAAGAACTTAGACCTAATCCATGGCCAAGAACATATACCTTATCCACGGCCAAGAACATAGACCTAATCCACGGCCAAGAACATAGACCTAATCCACGGCCAAGAACATAGACCTAATCCATGGCCAAGAACATAGACCTAATCCATGGCCAAGAACATAGACCTTATCCATGGCCAATAACATAGACCTAATCCCTGGCCAAGAACATAGACCTAATCCATGGCCAAGAACATTAGACCTTATCCATGGCCAAGAACATAGACCTAATCCCTGGCCAAGAACATAGACCTAATCCATGGCCAAGAACATAGACCTTATCCATGGCCAATAACATAGACCTAATCCCTGGCCAAGAACATAGACCTAATCCATGGCCAAGAACATTAGACCTTATCCATGGCCAAGAACATAGACCTAATCCAAGACTGGTAATCACTTAAGATGGCAAACCATGATCATTCATGCTTATCAGCTGACACATAATCATGATGACTTGTTTCTTATGATATTTGAAAAGTATGGAGGAGGTATCATCTATTTTTAATTCTTTTTTTTTTTTTCCAATTTCATGCAGTTTGGTACTATTATCAACCTATGGTAGTTGAGTTTATAAATATTGCTGTTTGCATTGTATAAAATTGCATTCACATTTTTGTAATTGAAGACTTTATTTTTTCACTCAGAGAAATATTCGTAAAGGTTGGAAAGTGAAAAAGGTTATAGCCAGGGAAACACCACCGTCGTTACAGTACTACAGAGCAAAGTTTGCTGCTGTAAGTTGCATAGTTTTTAACTTTTCTTATCCATGTCTAAACTGAATGATTCATTAACCATGGCCTGGAAAGTTGGGGCAGGCTTTGCATGCAGAAATGGAGAAGCATGATTAGCCATGCCAGACAGCAAAGCCCTTGGTGATGATGATGATACACCTCAATATCAGGACGGGCAGTCCAGGAATCGAACCAGCATTGTAAACATTCTGAGACAGTTGCACCGGAATAAGGACTTGATGAATTAACATGAATGGTTAGAATGTGGTCATTAGGATTGAAGTTTGGAGTGGCCAGAAAAGAGCAGCACGCGAGGAAGCTCATTAATTAATGCCAAACTGGCACACTTAGTCACTGTAAAAAGAACAGGTTTAAAAGACAAGAGGATAAACTTTATTGCACCGGGTTTTATCCCATATGGCTCAGTCTCCTTCCGCAGGGCGCCTTGCCAACAGCGTCGCACAAAACACAAAAGTAGCTCCAGTGATACTCCTAGGAGTCTCTGAGAAAAGTGCACATGTGTAGCACTAGGCAGGCAGTGTAACCACTTGCACCATGGAGACTGCCAGTTAATCACTGTAGGTATACAGTAAGTAAAGAACCCAATTACTCACCTTGAGGTGCATTGAGCATGTGGTGCCAGCTCCCTTTTGTATAGTCAATAAGCACTTCATTGGTGATATAATCAGTATCATGTCGGATGTCTTTTGTATAGTCAGTCAGCACTTCATTGGCGATATAATCAGTATCATGTCAGATGTCTTTTGTATAGTCAGTCAGCACTTCATTGGTGATATAATCAGTTAGTTAGTTAGTTAGTTAGTCGCGGTTCCAACTTCACAGCAATGGTTCATCCCCATTATGCTCCGTTCCTGTGCCAGTGAATATCACACAAAACGCTCCCCACTGTCCAATGTGAAAAGTGGAAAAGACAGGAGTCTCGACAAACAACAGCCCGCACAGATACATTGTGCATAATGCCAGCGCCAGAATGTCAACACAATAGTCCCCCACGAAACATCCAATTCATCTCGATGGAATCGGCAGTCATTTTCCCATCTGGATGTTTCCTAGATGTTCACCCACACAGTCTACGAAAATACAGTTCATCGTCGATGGTAGTGGCAGTCAACCAGAAGCCCAGCAGCCACGCATTTCTGCATAAGGCAAAAACTGGTCAACTCTGGGACATAGCCAGCTGCCATCGCTCTGAACATGCAGTCACGTTCCAAAAAACCTCGGGTAGATTCAAAAGCATTTCACACAAAACCCACAGCTCACAGTGTCGCGCCACGCACTCACTCAGTAGCAGGGCGACGGAATCATGAAGCCTCCTTAGTCGCCTCTTACGACATGCGTGGTAGGCTACAGTGTTGCTATTCTTTGCTTCCCTTATGGGCCCCAGCAACACACGGGAGGATATAATCAGTATCATGTCAGATGTCTTTTGTATAGTCAGTCAGCACTTCATTGCTGATAGTCAACATCATGCCGGATGTCTTTACTTCCCAGGACTTTCCTTGTACCAATTGTGGCCTTCCTAGTACCAATTCTGGCCTGGGAGCTCAGGCCAAGGGAAAAAAATGATCCACCTCATTTGGGAATTCAAACATATGATCACATGGCTGGCAGGGAAGCATGCTAGCCCCTACACTTCCATTGCGACATTTAGGAACATGTTCCATGTATTGTGTGGGAACTGGGAAGACAGATGCATATGCAGAAGGGGGCTTCCTGTAATAGTTGCTCCTTGACCCTGAGCCATAAAAGAACGAAGGAAGCTGTATTGTGACATGTTATATTTAATTTATGTGTATACATCTCTGTATAAGTAATCACCCATCCTATGCTAATCAGTGGTGGATATCCTTGCTAATTTCAGAGCATTGATGATAAGTTTCCAGTGAAGACCATACACCTGAACACATGCAAAGTCATAGAAATTATAAAACCTCCATCAACTGCTAAAGGTTTGTATTTCTGGAAACTGGCACCTGGCCAAGAGGATGTTAGTTAGTTGCATGCCATTTATTGAATGTTGCAGTCAACCCCAGCATTTTTTGGCTGTATGTGATTTTCTAGAGAATTTTACGTTTAGTAGTTTGCCATTGCTTTCTGAGCGACTGAAAGAACACAATCTCATACGCCAACTGGAATGGTACATGATGATAGATTTGGATACTGCAGTTGTAAAATGTTTCGTTGGACAGAAGAATAGGCCAACTGAGTTGACTGGCACCCTGCTGTCTTGATAAAGGATCGTTTGTAAAATGGAATTATATGTGTCCATAGCACAAAGCTTGGGCTGAATTTAGAGACCATGTGTTGCTCATCCGTCATGATCCCTCTCTCTGCCTGTCTAGTTTACTTCACAGGAGAGGTAACACGGATAGGTCTGGAACAAAATAACTTGCAGAAGCTGAGTTACCCAATTTTTAAAAAAAAGTGTTTTCCATTTGTGCCACTAGACAATACAAGCAAGGAAAATACATGAAAACCATACCAGTTTTGGGCATGTTATGAGAAGAAATTGGAGAACTTGGTGACAATTGGCAAGATCGAAGGGAACAGACCAAGGGGAAGACCAAGAAGTAAATACCTGGATGGCTTGGCCACGTCTCATGGTCGAGACAGAAACACGGAGCTGATCCACGACTCTGGTGATCGAGTGAGATGTCAGAACATGACTGCCCACGCTTATCGGCATGGCACATGATGGATGGATGGATACAAGCACATTCTTAGTTTAATCTCTCACTTTCCATTATAATGTTGTGACAATCCTCTGTATTCACTTTCTTATTAGCTCCTCTACATTTGTTTCCATATTAGCTCCTCTTTCCTTTGCAGCTCTTCTTTATTAATTCAAGCTTAGCACACTCCACAGCTCAACTGTGGACCAATCTTTCATAACAAATCAAAGACACCACTAACCTTGTACATACAATTGCAACCTATCTGAACACTGTACAGACTATATGCACCCTTTAAAAATTTATTAAAAGAAACAAACTAGTATAATAAAAAACATTCTCCTAACGGTGGTACGATATATCTACCTTGGGGAATTATAATTCCTATATTAATAATATTAGTATTAATTAGTCATTTATTACTGATTATTGATTTTTAATGCATATATTGTTGTTGTCTAAGCTTAGCCTCATAAGTGATATGTGAATGAAATAATATATGACAGCAGAAAGATAAGAAGGGCAGAATGTTAGACAGGCCAGTTCTTAACCCTTTGAAAATAAAGTTTGTTCATTTGTTCATTTCCTTATTAACTCCTTCTATGTTCCTATTCTTATTTACTTCTCTGTCATGTCCTTATTAACTTCTCTGCATTCGTTTAACTTGTAACAGTAACACGAGAAGAGATCAAAGAGTGAGGACCCATTGTTAAGAGACTCAACATGCCCAATTCTCTATCCTTTGGAAATAAAGTTTGTCTATTCAGATCTTTCTCTACACTCTTTCCATGTTTTCATTTTCTCCTTGGTCTTATCCCTTGAATTTCTTCTTCTTCTTCATTTATCGTCCGATATTGTTTTGTTTTGGATGTAATTGTGTTGTGTCAATTTACAGCAGAGATGTGATATTTGCACCTTTCAGCCAACACATCCGACTTCTGCGGGTGTTTGTTGACCGGCTTAGACTTCCAGAGTCCCTTGAATTTGATCAGTGTATATTACCGGCTCCGTGGCCGAGGGGTTAGCAGCTTTCTCCGCTAACTCCGAATACTCTC
This sequence comes from Cepaea hortensis, assembly GCA_963921405.1. Lineage (NCBI taxonomy): Eukaryota > Metazoa > Mollusca > Gastropoda > Stylommatophora > Helicidae > Cepaea > Cepaea hortensis. The sequence goes on from OY992882.1 coordinate 113,424,989, forward strand.
GTCACGTGACGCGACGAGAATTAGCAGTGGTTCGAATCGCAAAAGTGACATGAGAGTATGGAGCCGGTCGCTCAGAAAGTCGTGGCGTGCTGATGAGCGTAATCTAGCCTAGGAATCAACATACAGCTGAAAGATGCTGGTGTTGACCGCAATATCCTGAAACAGGATGGGAACACGGAAAAAAAAAAAAAAAAAAAATATTTTATTTGTCTTTCTTTCAGTATCCATTCTTTCACTATTGTCATGCCACTTTAATCTATTGAGTCTTATTATGATAATAATCATAATTGATGGGTGTATGTGCGTGTAATCTCATTAGTTGATTCTTATCCTCCTAATGTTGGTGTTAAGAAGTCAGCATGACCGAAAGGATAAGATCCCCCATTCTTAAACATCCAGTGTGCTGAGGTAGGGGGTTCAACCCTTACACGGGTCAGTTGGACTAAAATGTTGACTTCTCGTCCTTGACTTGGGGACGTAAATTACAAGTCCCTCTGAAGTGAGAGTGGTTGCCATATGGAGAGGGACACTGGTAAAAGTGAAAGGTAATCCACATGCAAAATTCAGTACAGGCTACTAGAAGTAGCGTGTATGAACTACGCTTGAGTTCAAAGCGAGCCAGCGCCAAAAAAAAATATAGTTCTGTGTCTGCCATAGCCATTGTGGATTGTGCACTCTCATGGTGGTCCTAGAGTCAAATCCCCTTTCAGACAGTATTTACGTGTGGTCACAAGGCTCCAGGACTAACCTAGCTCTGAACATTGACACCAGAAAACAAATTTCAAAGTCCAGGCACTCTGTGTTGTACTGACCACATCAACACTACATGTTGAATATTTTTGTTTGGGGTTAGAAAATCTCGACTTAACAGCATATTCTTGATGTGCCATGTTGACATTTAGATTATCAACTATTTTATGTCCTTTTTTAAAATGTGTAAATTAAGTAATATCATTGATGTTTTGTTTAACTTCAAGAGATATGAGAAAAAAATGATGGTTTGTTTTGTTTATTTTTTTTGTAAATATGTCATTACAGGAAATAGCAGCAGTGGCATTGAAGGAACAGAGGCCAAAATTCCACGTTTCCGCCTGGTTATTCGCAGTAAAAAGGGGAAGACGTTGACGTTTCAGATGAAAGATGAGCAGGAGAAGGTTGAATGGTTGACTGTGTTGAGTGACATCTGCAGGCAGTCAGTCCAGGAGGACGGCGGTGTTGGTGTCGCAGCCTCCTCAAATTAGCATCGTCAGTTTGGCCTTGTTATAAGCCATCTGAGGACAATGTTTGTTGGATGTGTCCAGTTTGAAGATTACATCCCCAATTGCTATAAAATATGAGGAAAGCCTTGAAGCTATCAGAGTATTGAGTAACAACCAGTGAATTGTTATTGATTAACTCTCATCAAATATATTGATAGTATAGAGAATGTGGAAGGTAGAGGATAAAAAGACAACAGTCATGCCACTTTTCTGTTTGGAGTTTCTCATCTAGTTGCAACAGTGATCTTCATTTATGCAACGGTGTCACTTAGCATTTGATTTTTTTGTCGTTGCCTTTATTTTCTGTTGTCTGGTGTGTCCTTATCAGTTTCTTTAGCAATATTCTTTAACTGATGTATTAGAATCAATGCTGATGTATTTTTCAGGTGTTAGGGCCAGGCGTAATTAAGCCCGCCTGTGTTTTATTTTACAGAAATAATGCATTAATCTGTGAGTGTTTTTTTATTTTGCATTAGGTCCATGTGGAACATAGAGCTCCAGTTTTCATATTGTAGCCTGCTTTTACTTACCCTGTCTCTTAATCTCAAGGGACTTGCCTAGGAAGACAAATACACCCATAGCCACCCCTAAACACGCTCCTGCATGTTCGAGCGTACACACGCATGATTGTATAATAATTTTCCTGCCGTATTGAATAGGATGCAGGCTTATGAGTACAGCGACCACTTCATTTCTTGAATGAGGATGGATTTCTTTCAGATCACATAACCTAACCGTAAGGTTCACCCAGTCTTGTACTCTTGCAACCAGAGTTCTTTAATGTAAACTTATTCATTCATCATTATTGTGATAAGCGTGGGCGGTCATGTTTCGCCATCGCACACGATCACCAGTGTCATGGATCAGCTCTGTGTTTGTTCTTGTCTCGACTATGCCATGTGGTCAAGCCATCCAGATATTTACTTCTCTGCCTTCCCCTAGTTTTTTCCCCCCTATTGCCAGTTGTCACCAAATTCTCTAGTTTATTTCTTCTCATAACGTACCCAAATTTCTCTAATCAGTTTACGGTTTTCATTTGCTTCTTGTAGGTCTTGCTCATTGGATTTTGTTTGTCTATGGTATTCTTCACATTTTCCCCAGAAACCACTTTTTCACTGCCATTAGGTGTTTTTCAGCTTGTCTGCTCTAGCTCACATTTCACATAATACAAAAGTACAGGTTCTATGTAGCACTTCAACACTCTTTTTCTCATTGCAATTGATATATTTTTATTGATCATGTACAGACTAGCATAAACGTGATTGTAGGCTTTTATATGCACTAGCAATATACAATAAAAAGTGGATTTAATTCACTTTATTGCGATATTTATTTTATTGGGGAAGTCATGAACTGAAGTCAAATATCTTTGAGATATATGTCTGTATACGTAAGCATATTTTGTAATTAAATTGCATTGCTTATTAAAATAATAAGCACTTTTCTCTATGTTGTATTTTAAAATCTATTTATTACATCAAGTTGAGAACTTTATGCATTTATATTCCATTGTATTGTTGCAATGTTGAGAAACTAATTTAAATTGAAATTGCTTGTTTATAATTTACATGTTTCATGAATGATTGGTAGAATTAGTTTTCTCTTTATCTCTGGGATGGAAAAGTATAGAGTGCTATTGTTCACCCAGCATTGTAATGCACTGACTTAATGCTTTTGGAGGTTCATTGTTTTTCCCTTTGACAGTGTCAATATATTACTGTACTGTTGTACCTAAATGCCAGTCTAATTCTTTTAGGATACTTGCAAAACTATGGTGCTACAATCTTTGCTGTCCTTTCAGGCTCTGGTATCATATTGGTGGCTTTGCTTTCACATTGATGGCTCTGGTACTGAACTAATGGCTCTGATACCACATTGATGGCTCTGGCTGATAACCACATTGATGGGTGTGGTACCATGTTGATGGCTGTGGCACCACATTGATAGCTATGAAACCATTTTGAGGTGGCTCCTGTACTACATTGATTGTTCCAGTACCATATTTCTATGTCAGAATGTATTATCTGATAAGTATCAGTGTTTATCTTCTAAGCATAGGTTCAGACAAAACTCATGAATGATCTGTGATTGATTGTTTATAATGAGAATATGTGAATGTAATTTCAACCATGCCTTTGGCAGTCATTCTTGTACGTAACAGAACAAACTGCAGCCACCAGTCTTCTAGAATATTTCTATATCTGACAGAAAGTAATTAGTTTTGCAGTGTTTCTGATACAATTTATGCCTCTTTATGCAAATTTTGATGAAATTAATGTATGATTGCTTTTTGTTTTTTACATTAATTTGTTTGGTTAATTTTATTAAGTTAATAATTTATTAAATTTGTCCTCATCACCATATCTTGTCTTTCGATCATTTTCTATTTACTAAAATTTTCATTTTTATAGTTTTCACTTCCACAAAATGTTGATGACTTCATTGTTCAAGACAATTTGAAAAATAATTGCACTGCTTTTCATCTCCTGTTGCCTTTGGTAAACCAAAAACATTTTCTTTAGCTTGAAGAGACAAAACTTATTAATATTATTGATGATTTTGTCACAAATATGTTGTTTAATATATATAACTAGCATGATATAATGAGATTTGTGTTTTATAGTTAACGTTGAGTGAGTTATTGGTGAAGTTGTGGCTAGTCAGTTGTGAATAGAAATGGAATTTGAGCAACCTAATTGGCAGAACTAAAAAAAATGATGTATTGGCAGTGCTGCAGGAACAAGTGTTTGTTGTTTTTATCATCCTGTCTGGCTGGCCGAGTGGCTAGAATGCCAGCTTCTCCTATGGGAGACCTAGATTTAGATCCCCAGTAAGGTGCAGATTCTTTTTTCTGTCGGGGGGCAAAAAGAAAACCCTAACCTGCATAGTTTGTGGTGATTGCACTATGCAGGGGTTTTGATTCCTCAGGCTCAAGACCCCCCCCCCCCCCCCCCCCACCCCCCCCCCCCCCCCCCCCCCCCCCCCCATCCCTGCCCTACCGTGCAAGGTACTATAGGCAGTAGATGACACTAGCTAGTTGTTACAAAGAGTCACTCCCTTGTAGTTTTACAGCTGTAACTTTCTGTTTCAACCACTTGCTGCTTTAATTCATTCAGTTATAATAATTACTTTAACTTCTGTCCCAGCCAGTTATTACACTAACTTATTCAGTTATAATAATTACTTTAACTTCTGTCCCAGCCATTTATTATACTAACTCACTCAGTTATAATTGCTTTAACTTCTGTCCCAGTCAGTTACAACATTAACTCATTCAGTTATAATAATTACTTTAGCATCTGTCCCAGTCAGTTAATATTACACTAACTCACTCAGTTATAATTGCTTTAACTTCTGTCCCAGTCAGTTATTACACTAACTCACTCAGTTATAATTGCTTTAACTTCTGTCCCAGTCAGTTACAACATTAACTCATTCAGTTATAATAATTACTTTAGCATCTGTCCCAGTCAGTTATTACACTAACTCACTCAGTTATAATAATTACTTTAACTTCTGTCCCAGTCAGTATTTCACTAAATCACCCAGTTATAATAATTACTTTAACTTCTGTCCCAGTCAGTTATTACATTAACTCATTCAGTTATAATAATTACTTTAATTCCCATCCCAGTAAGTTATTTCACTAACTCACTCAGTTATAATAACTAATGTAACTCCTGTCCCAGTCAGTTATTACATTAACTCATTCAGTTATAATAATTACTTTAATTCCCATCCCAGTAAGTTATTTCACTAACTCACTCAGTTATAATAACTAATGTAACTCCTGTCCCAGTCAGTTATTACACTAACTCACTCAGTAACAATAATTACTTTAACTTCTGTCCCAGTCAGCTATTACACTAACTCACTCAGTTATAATAATTACTTTAACTTCTGTCCCAGTCAGTATTTCACTAAATCACCCAGTTATAATAATTACTTTAACTTCTGTCCCAGTCAGTTATTACATTAACTCATTCAGTTATAATAATTACTTTAATTCCCATCCCAGTAAGTTATTTCACTAACTCACTCAGTTATAATAACTAATGTAACTCCTGTCCCAGTCAGTTATTACACTAACTCACTCAGTAACAATAATTACTTTAACTTCTGTCCCAGTCAGCTATTACACTAACACACTCAGTTATAATAATTACTTTTTTCTGTCCCAGTCAGTTATTACACGTAACTCACTCAGTAATAATAATTAATTTAACATCTGTCCCAGTCAGTTATTACACTAATTCACTCAGTAATAATAATTACTTTAATTCCTGTCCCAGTCAGTTATTACACTAAATCACCCAGTTATAATAATTACTTTAACTCCTGTTCCAGTCAATTATTACATTAACTCATTGAGTTATAATAATTACTTTAACTCCCGTCCCAGTAAGTTATTTCACTCAGTTATAATAATTAATGTAACTTCTGTCCCAAACAATTATTAAACTAACTCATTCACTTATAATAATTACCTTTAACTCTCAAGCTCCAATTATTTCTCTTACTTTTCCTTTTGCAGACATTAATTATTACTCAACAATTGTTACTTTTAAATAATAACAAAACCTGGAACAGAAAATATTAATTAAAAAAAAAAACCTAATCTGAAGCTATTTTTCGTTCACCATCCATAGGGAGTAGATCACACCTAGTTACACACTTTTCTTACTCCTTGATCAGTGTGTCCAACTGTGGTGTGCATTGTGCAAGGTTTATGTCCTCTAAACAGAATCCATCCAAGGTAATGGGCCCTATCTACCTACATATGTAGTGATAAATTATTATTTGTCCTTTGGTAAACAGCTCTTTTGTGTGTATAATTCTCACATGTTCATCTAGCCATTGCAAATATCAGTCAGTATAATAATAAAACTATATTTATTTTATTTATTTGTCAAAGTTTCTTGCAGAGTTTTGCCATGGAATTGTCACCGCTGATGATATTTGTTATTTAATACACAAACAATTATTTACAAATGATAATTTATTTGTTTTCTTTAAATTAAACTTTGTATTCTATGCCTGATGTTCATTGATAATTAACTTATCATTAATCATGCCAACAAAAAACAAAACATGGCATGACATTTTAAGTAATAATTTATTAATTTTTTACTTTGCAGATTTTATGTTCTAATGTGATCATACATTTTTATGTGTAGCTGAAAAAAAACCTGTAATGTTATAAAAATGTATTTCAGTGAACAACAACAAAAATCAGCCTTTTAAGTGTCTTGTTTATCAAGGTACATAAATGAGAAGCTCTTCATTCGTATGCCATTAAATTGTAGTGGAAGTGCTGTGTTAGGCCAACTTTACCTGTGATCAAACGGCACATGTGGGATGATGCAGTCACTATCACACCACGCATATAATTTTTTTTTCAGATAAAAAAAAAGGTTAGTTACATATTCTTTACAGGATGTTACATTCAACCACAGCATATGTTTTGGCTGTTTGCGATTTCTTGGCAAGCTTACGTTCAGTAGTTTGCCACAACTTTCAGATAAGGGATTGTGTTATTTGAAAGATGTGAATAAACAATCAACATTCATTGAAATACTAAATATGACTGGCACCTTGCTGTCTTGATAGACGATAGTTTGTAAAATGGAATTATACCTCTCCATAGCACAAAGCCTGGGCTGAGTTTATAGACCATGAGTTGTCCATGCAGCATGATCCCTCTCTCAGCCTGTCTAGTTTACTCCAGAGACCATGAGTTGTCCATGCAGCATGATCCCTCTCTCAGCCTCCTAGTTTACTCCAGAGACCATGAGTTGTCCATGCAGCATGATCCCTCTCTCAGCCTCCTAGTTTACTCCAGAGACCATGAGTTGTCCATGCAGCATGATCCCTCTCTCAGCCTCCTAGTTTACTCCAGAGACCATGTGTTGTCCATGCAGCATGATCCCTCTCTCAGCCTCCTAGTTTACTCCAGAGACCATGAGTTGTCCATGTAGCATGATCTCTCTCTCAGCCTCCTAGTTTACTCCAGAGACCATGAGTTGTCCATGCAGCATGATCCCTCTCTCAGCCTCCTAGTTTACTCCAGAGACCATGAGTTGTCCATGCAGCATGATCCCTCTCTCAGCCTCCTAGTTTACTCCAGAGACCATGTGTTGTCCATGCAGCATGATCCCTCTCTCAGCCTCCTAGTTTACTCCAGAGACCATGAGTTGCCCATGCAGCATGATCCCTCTCTCAGCCTCCTAGTTTACTCCAGAGACCATGAGTTGTCCATGCAGCATGATCCCTCTCTCAGCCTCCTAGTTTACTCCAGAGACCATGTGTTGTCCATGCAGCATGATCCCTCTCTCAGCCTCCTAGTTTACTCCAGAGACCATGTGTTGTCCATGCAGCATGATCCCTCTCTCAGCCTCCTAGTTTACTCCAGAGACCATGTGTTGTCCATGTAGCATGATCCCTCTCTCAGCCTCCTAGTTTACTCCAGAGACCATGAGTTGCCCATGCAGCATGATCCCTCTCTCAGCCTCCTAGTTTACTCCAGAGACCATGAGTTGTCCATGCAGCATGATCCCTCTCTCAGCCTCCTAGTTTACTCCAGAGACCATGTGTTGTCCATGCAGCATGATCCCTCTCTCAGCCTCCTAGTTTACTCCAGAGACCATGTGTTGTCCATGCAGCATGATCCCTCTCTCAGCCTCCTAGTTTACTCCAGAGACCATGTGTTGTCCATGCAGCATGATCCCTCTCTCAGCCTCCTAGTTTACTCCAGAGACCATGAGTTGTCCATGCAGCATGATCCCTCTCTCAGCCTCCTAGTTTACTCCAGAGACCATGAGTTGTCCATGTAGCATGATCCCTCTCTCAGCCTGTCTAGTTTACTCCAGAGACCATGTGTTGTCCATGCAGCATGATCCCTCTCTCAGCCTGTCTAGTTTACTCCAGAGACCATGAGTTGTCCATGCAGCATGATCCCTCTCTCAGCCTCCTAGTTTACTCCAGAGACCATGAGTTGTCCATGCAGCATGATCCCTCTCTCAGCCTCCTAGTTTACTCCAGAGACCATGAGTTGTCCATGTAGCATGATCCCTCTCTCAGCCTGTCTAGTTTACTCCAGAGACCATGTGTTGTCCATGCAGCATGATCCCTCTCTCAGCCTGTCTAGTTTACTCCAGAGACCATGAGTTGTCCATGCAGCATGATCCCTCTCTCAGCCTGTCTAGTTTACTCCAGAGACCATGTGTTGTCCATGCAGCATGATCCCTCTCTCAGCCTCCTAGTTTACTCCAGAGACCATGAGTTGTCCATGCAGCATGATCCCTCTCTCAGCCTGTCTAGTTTACTCCAGAGACCATGTGTTGTCCATGCAGCATGATCCCTCTCTCAGCCTGTCTAGTTTACTCCAGAGACCATGAGTTGTCCATGCAGCATGATCCCTCTCTCAGCCTGTCTAGTTTACTCCAGAGACCATGTGTTGTCCATGCAGCATGATCCCTCTCTCAGCCTGTCTAGTTTACTCCAGAGACCATGAGTTGTCCATGTAGCATGATCCCTCTCTCAGCCTGTCTAGTTTACTCCAGAGACCATGTGTTGTCCATGCAGCATGATCCCTCTCTCAGCCTGTCTAGTTTACTCCAGAGACCATGAGTTGTCCATGCAGCATGATCCCTCTCTCAGCCTGTCTAGTTTACTCCAGAGACCATGTGTTGTCCATGCAGCATGATCCCTCTCTCAGCCTCCTAGTTTACTCCAGAGACCATGAGTTGTCCATGCAGCATGATCCCTCTCTCAGCCTGTCTAGTTTACTCCAGAGACCATGTGTTGTCCATGCAGCATGATCCCTCTCTCAGCCTGTCTAGTTTACTCCAGAGACCATGAGTTGTCCATGCAGCATGATCCCTCTCTCAGCCTGTCTAGTTTACTCCAGAGACCATGTGTTGTCCATGCAGCATGATCCCTCTCTCAGCCTGTCTAGTTTACTCCAGAGACCATGAGTTGTCCATGCAGCATGATCCCTCTCTCAGCCTGTCTAGTTTACTCCAGAGACCATGTGTTGTCCATGCAGCATGATCCCTCTCTCAGCCTGTCTAGTTTACTCCAGAGACCATGTGTTGTCCATGCAGCATGATCCCTCTCTCAGCCTGTCTAGTTTACTCCAGAGACCATGTGTTGTCCATGTAGCATGATCCCTCTCTCAGCCTCCTAGTTTACTCCAGAGACCATGAGTTGTCCATGCAGCATGATCCCTCTCTCAGCCTGTCTAGTTTACTCCAGAGACCATGTGTTGTCCATGCAGCATGATCCCTCTCTCAGCCTGTCTAGTTTACTCCAGAGACCATGAGTTGTCCATGCAGCATGATCCCTCTCTCAGCCTGTCTAGTTTACTCCAGAGACCATGTGTTGTCCATGCAGCATGATCCCTCTCTCAGCCTGTCTAGTTTACTCCAGAGACCATGTGTTGTCCATGCAGCATGATCCCTCTCTCAGCCTGTCTAGTTTACTCCAGAGACCATGAGTTGTCCATGCAGCATGATCCCTCTCTCAGCCTGTCTAGTTTACTCCAGAGACCATGAGTTGTCCATGCAGCATGATCCCTCTCTCAGCCTCCTAGTTTACTCCAGAGACCATGAGTTGTCCATGCAGCATGATCCCTCTCTCAGCCTGTCTAGTTTACTCCAGAGACCATGAGTTGTCCATGCAGCATGATCCCTCTCTCAGCCTCCTAGTTTACTCCAGAGACCATGAGTTGTCCATGCAGCATGATCCCTCTCTCAGCCTGTCTAGTTTACTCCAGAGACCATGAGTTGTCCATGCAGCATGATCCCTCTCTCAGCCTCCTAGTTTACTCCAGAGACCATGTGTTGTCCATGCAGCATGATCCCTCTCTCAGCCTGTCTAGTTTACTCCAGAGACCATGAGTTGTCCATGCAGCATGATCCCTCTCTCAGCCTGTCTAGTTTACTCCAGAGACCATGAGTTGTCCATGCAGCATGATCCCTCTCTCAGCCTCCTAGTTTACTCCAGAGACCATGAGTTGTCCATGCAGCATGATCCCTCTCTCAGCCTGTCTAGTTTACTCCAGAGACCATGTGTTGTCCATGCAGCATGATCCCTCTCTCAGCCTGTCTAGTTTACTCCAGAGACCATGAGTTGTCCATGCAGCATGATCCCTCTCTCAGCCTGTCTAGTTTACTCCAGAGACCATGAGTTGTCCATGCAGCATGATCCCTCTCTCAGCCTGCCTAGTTTACTCCAGAGACCATGAGTTGTCCATGCAGCATGATCCCTCTCTCAGCCTGTCTAGTTTACTCCAGAGACCATGAGTTGTCCATGCAGCATGATCCCTCTCTCAGCCTCCTAGTTTACTCCAGAGACCATGAGTTGTCCATGCAGCATGATCCCTCTCTCAGCCTGTCTAGTTTACTCCAGAGACCATGAGTTGTCCATGCAGCATGATCCCTCTCTCAGCCTGCCTAGTTTACTCCAGAGACCATGTGTTGTCCATGCAGCGTGATCCCTCTCTCAGCCTCCTAGTTTACTCCAGAGACCATGTGTTGTCCATGCAGCGTGATCCCTCTCTCAGCCTCCTAGTTTACTCCAGAGACCATGAGTTGTCCATGCAGCATGATCCCTCTCTCAGCCTGCCTAGTTTACTCCAGAGACCATGTGTTGTCCATGCAGCGTGATCCCTCTCTCAGCCTCCTAGTTTACTCCAGAGACCATGTGTTGTCCATGCAGCGTGATCCCTCTCTCAGCCTCCTAGTTTACTCCAGAGACCATGGGTTGTCCATGCAGCATGATCCCTCTCTCAGCCTCCTAGTTTACTCCAGAGACCATGTGTTGTCCATGCAGCGTGATCCCTCTCTCAGCCTCCTAGTTTACTCCAGAGACCATGAGTTGTCCATGCAGCATGATCTCTCTCTCAGCCTCCTAGTTTACTCCAGAGACCATGTGTTGTCCATGCAGCGTGATCCCTCTCTCAGCCTCCTAGTTTACTCCAGAGACCATGTGTTGTCCATGCAGCGTGATCCCTCTCTCAGCCTCCTAGTTTACTCCAGAGACCATGAGTTGTCCATGCAGCATGATCTCTCTCTCAGCCTCCTAGTTTACTCCAGAGACCATGTGTTGTCCATGCAGCGTGATCCCTCTCTCAGCCTCCTAGTTTACTCCAGAGACCATGAGTTGTCCATGCAGCATGATCCCTCTCTCAGCCTCCTAGTTTACTCCAGAGACCATGAGTTGTCCATGCAGCATGATCCCTCTCTCAGCCTGTCTAGTTTACTCCAGAGACCATGAGTTGTCCATGCAGCATGATCCCTCTCTCAGCCTCCTAGTTTACTCCAGAGACCATGAGTTGTCCATGCAGCATGATCCCTCTCTCAGCCTCCTAGTTTACTCCAGAGACCATGAGTTGTCCATGCAGCATGATCCCTCTCTCAGCCTCCTAGTTTACTCCAGAGACCATGAGTTGTCCATGCAGCATGATCCCTCTCTCAGCCTCCTAGTTTACTCCAGAGACCATGAGTTGTCCATGCAGCATGATCCCTCTCTCAGCCTCCTAGTTTACTCCAGAGACCATGAGTTGTCCATGCAGCATGATCTCTCTCTCAGCCTCCTAGTTTACTCCAGAGACCATGGGTTGTCCATGCAGCATGATCTCTCTCTCTCTCAGCCTCCTAGTTTACTCCAGAGACCATGAGTTGTCCATGCAGCATGATCCCTCTCTCAGCCTGCCTAGTTTACTCCAGAGACCATGAGTTGTCCATGCAGCATGATCCCTCTCTCAGCCTCCTAGTTTACTCCAGAGACCATGAGTTGTCCATGCAGCATGGTCTCTCTCTCAGCCTCCTAGTTTACTCCAGAGACCATGAGTTGTCCATGCAGCATGATCCCTCTCTCAGCCTCCTAGTTTACTCCAGAGACCATGAGTTGTCCATGCAGCATGATCTCTCTCTCAGCCTCCTAGTTTACTCCAGAGACCATGAGTTGTCCATGCAGCATGATCCCTCTCTCAGCCTCCTAGTTTACTCCAGAGACCATGAGTTGTCCATGCAGCATGATCTCTCTCTCAGCCTCCTAGTTTACTCCAGAGACCATGAGTTGTCCATGCAACATGATCCCTCTCTCAGCCTCCTAGTTTACTCCAGAGACCATGAGTTGTCCATGCAGCATGATCCCTCTCTCAGCCTCCTAGTTTACTCCAGAGACCATGAGTTGTCCATGCAGCATGATCCCTCTCTCAGCCTGTCTAGTTTACTCCAGAGACCATGAGTTGTCCATGCAGCATGATCCCTCTCTCAGCCTCCTAGTTTACTCCAGAGACCATGAGTTGTCCATGCAGCATGGTCTCTCTCTCAACCTGCCTAGTTTACTCCAGAGACCATGAGTTGTCCATGCAGCATGAGCCCTCTCTCAGCCTCCTAGTTTACTCCAGAGACCATGAGTTGTCCATGCAGCATGATCCCTCTCTCAGCCTCCTAGTTTACTCCAGAGACCATGAGTTGTCCATGCAGCATGGTCTCTCTCTCTACCTGCCTAGTTTACTCCAGAGACCATGTGTTGTCCATGCAGCATGATCCCTCTCTCAGCCTCCTAGTTTACTCCAGAGACCATGAGTTGTCCATGCAGCATGATCCCTCTCTCAGCCTGTCTAGTTTACTCCAGAGACCATGTGTTGTCCATGCAGCATGATCCCTCTCTCAGCCTGTCTAGTTTACTCCAGAGACCATGAGTTGTCCATGCAGCATGATCCCTCTCTCAGCCTGTCTAGTTTACTCCAGAGACCATGTGTTGTCCATGCAGCATGATCCCTCTCTCAGCCTGTCTAGTTTACTCCAGAGACCATGAGTTGTCCATGTAGCATGATCCCTCTCTCAGCCTGTCTAGTTTACTCCAGAGACCATGTGTTGTCCATGCAGCATGATCCCTCTCTCAGCCTGTCTAGTTTACTCCAGAGACCATGAGTTGTCCATGCAGCATGATCCCTCTCTCAGCCTGTCTAGTTTACTCCAGAGACCATGTGTTGTCCATGCAGCATGATCCCTCTCTCAGCCTCCTAGTTTACTCCAGAGACCATGAGTTGTCCATGCAGCATGATCCCTCTCTCAGCCTGTCTAGTTTACTCCAGAGACCATGTGTTGTCCATGCAGCATGATCCCTCTCTCAGCCTGTCTAGTTTACTCCAGAGACCATGAGTTGTCCATGCAGCATGATCCCTCTCTCAGCCTGTCTAGTTTACTCCAGAGACCATGTGTTGTCCATGCAGCATGATCCCTCTCTCAGCCTGTCTAGTTTACTCCAGAGACCATGAGTTGTCCATGCAGCATGATCCCTCTCTCAGCCTGTCTAGTTTACTCCAGAGACCATGTGTTGTCCATGCAGCATGATCCCTCTCTCAGCCTGTCTAGTTTACTCCAGAGACCATGTGTTGTCCATGCAGCATGATCCCTCTCTCAGCCTGTCTAGTTTACTCCAGAGACCATGTGTTGTCCATGTAGCATGATCCCTCTCTCAGCCTCCTAGTTTACTCCAGAGACCATGAGTTGTCCATGCAGCATGATCCCTCTCTCAGCCTGTCTAGTTTACTCCAGAGACCATGTGTTGTCCATGCAGCATGATCCCTCTCTCAGCCTGTCTAGTTTACTCCAGAGACCATGAGTTGTCCATGCAGCATGATCCCTCTCTCAGCCTGTCTAGTTTACTCCAGAGACCATGTGTTGTCCATGCAGCATGATCCCTCTCTCAGCCTGTCTAGTTTACTCCAGAGACCATGTGTTGTCCATGCAGCATGATCCCTCTCTCAGCCTGTCTAGTTTACTCCAGAGACCATGAGTTGTCCATGCAGCATGATCCCTCTCTCAGCCTGTCTAGTTTACTCCAGAGACCATGAGTTGTCCATGCAGCATGATCCCTCTCTCAGCCTCCTAGTTTACTCCAGAGACCATGAGTTGTCCATGCAGCATGATCCCTCTCTCAGCCTGTCTAGTTTACTCCAGAGACCATGAGTTGTCCATGCAGCATGATCCCTCTCTCAGCCTCCTAGTTTACTCCAGAGACCATGAGTTGTCCATGCAGCATGATCCCTCTCTCAGCCTGTCTAGTTTACTCCAGAGACCATGAGTTGTCCATGCAGCATGATCCCTCTCTCAGCCTCCTAGTTTACTCCAGAGACCATGTGTTGTCCATGCAGCATGATCCCTCTCTCAGCCTGTCTAGTTTACTCCAGAGACCATGAGTTGTCCATGCAGCATGATCCCTCTCTCAGCCTGTCTAGTTTACTCCAGAGACCATGAGTTGTCCATGCAGCATGATCCCTCTCTCAGCCTCCTAGTTTACTCCAGAGACCATGAGTTGTCCATGCAGCATGATCCCTCTCTCAGCCTGTCTAGTTTACTCCAGAGACCATGTGTTGTCCATGCAGCATGATCCCTCTCTCAGCCTGTCTAGTTTACTCCAGAGACCATGAGTTGTCCATGCAGCATGATCCCTCTCTCAGCCTGTCTAGTTTACTCCAGAGACCATGAGTTGTCCATGCAGCATGATCCCTCTCTCAGCCTGCCTAGTTTACTCCAGAGACCATGTGTTGTCCATGCAGCATGATCCCTCTCTCAGCCTGTCTAGTTTACTCCAGAGACCATGAGTTGTCCATGCAGCATGATCCCTCTCTCAGCCTGCCTAGTTTACTCCAGAGACCATGTGTTGTCCATGCAGCGTGATCCCTCTCTCAGCCTCCTAGTTTACTCCAGAGACCATGTGTTGTCCATGCAGCGTGATCCCTCTCTCAGCCTCCTAGTTTACTCCAGAGACCATGAGTTGTCCATGCAGCATGATCCCTCTCTCAGCCTGCCTAGTTTACTCCAGAGACCATGTGTTGTCCATGCAGCGTGATCCCTCTCTCAGCCTCCTAGTTTACTCCAGAGACCATGTGTTGTCCATGCAGCGTGATCCCTCTCTCAGCCTCCTAGTTTACTCCAGAGACCATGGGTTGTCCATGCAGCATGATCCCTCTCTCAGCCTCCTAGTTTACTCCAGAGACCATGTGTTGTCCATGCAGCGT
This sequence comes from Cepaea hortensis, assembly GCA_963921405.1. Lineage (NCBI taxonomy): Eukaryota > Metazoa > Mollusca > Gastropoda > Stylommatophora > Helicidae > Cepaea > Cepaea hortensis. The sequence goes on from OY992882.1 coordinate 113,440,286, forward strand.
GATCCCTCTCTCAGCCTCCTAGTTTACTCCAGAGACCATGAGTTGTCCATGCAGCATGATCTCTCTCTCAGCCTCCTAGTTTACTCCAGAGACCATGAGTTGTCCATGCAGCATGATCCCTCTCTCAGCCTGTCTAGTTTACTCCAGAGACCATGAGTTGTCCATGCAGCATGATCCCTCTCTCAGCCTCCTAGTTTACTCCAGAGACCATGAGTTGTCCATGCAGCATGATCCCTCTCTCAGCCTGTCTAGTTTACTCCAGAGACCATGAGTTGTCCATGCAGCATGATCCCTCTCTCAGCCTCCTAGTTTACTCCAGAGACCATGTGTTGTCCATGCAGCATGATCCCTCTCTCAGCCTGTCTAGTTTACTCCAGAGACCATGTGTTGTCCATGCAGCATGATCCCTCTCTCAGCCTCCTAGTTTACTCCAGAGACCATGAGTTGTCCATGCAGCATGATCCCTCTCTCAGCCTGTCTAGTTTACTCCAGAGACCATGTGTTGTCCATGCAGCATGATCCCTCTCTCAGCCTGTCTAGTTTACTCCAGAGACCATGAGTTGTCCATGCAGCATGATCCCTCTCTCAGCCTGTCTAGTTTACTCCAGAGACCATGTGTTGTCCATGCAGCATGATCCCTCTCTCAGCCTGTCTAGTTTACTCCAGAGACCATGAGTTGTCCATGCAGCATGATCCCTCTCTCAGCCTGTCTAGTTTACTCCAGAGACCATGTGTTGTCCATGCAGCATGATCCCTCTCTCAGCCTGTCTAGTTTACTCCAGAGACCATGTGTTGTCCATGCAGCATGATCCCTCTCTCAGCCTGTCTAGTTTACTCCAGAGACCATGTGTTGTCCATGTAGCATGATCCCTCTCTCAGCCTCCTAGTTTACTCCAGAGACCATGAGTTGTCCATGCAGCATGATCCCTCTCTCAGCCTGTCTAGTTTACTCCAGAGACCATGTGTTGTCCATGCAGCATGATCCCTCTCTCAGCCTGTCTAGTTTACTCCAGAGACCATGAGTTGTCCATGCAGCATGATCCCTCTCTCAGCCTGTCTAGTTTACTCCAGAGACCATGTGTTGTCCATGCAGCATGATCCCTCTCTCAGCCTGTCTAGTTTACTCCAGAGACCATGTGTTGTCCATGCAGCATGATCCCTCTCTCAGCCTGTCTAGTTTACTCCAGAGACCATGAGTTGTCCATGCAGCATGATCCCTCTCTCAGCCTGTCTAGTTTACTCCAGAGACCATGAGTTGTCCATGCAGCATGATCCCTCTCTCAGCCTCCTAGTTTACTCCAGAGACCATGAGTTGTCCATGCAGCATGATCCCTCTCTCAGCCTGTCTAGTTTACTCCAGAGACCATGAGTTGTCCATGCAGCATGATCCCTCTCTCAGCCTCCTAGTTTACTCCAGAGACCATGAGTTGTCCATGCAGCATGATCCCTCTCTCAGCCTGTCTAGTTTACTCCAGAGACCATGAGTTGTCCATGCAGCATGATCCCTCTCTCAGCCTCCTAGTTTACTCCAGAGACCATGTGTTGTCCATGCAGCATGATCCCTCTCTCAGCCTGTCTAGTTTACTCCAGAGACCATGAGTTGTCCATGCAGCATGATCCCTCTCTCAGCCTGTCTAGTTTACTCCAGAGACCATGAGTTGTCCATGCAGCATGATCCCTCTCTCAGCCTCCTAGTTTACTCCAGAGACCATGAGTTGTCCATGCAGCATGATCCCTCTCTCAGCCTGTCTAGTTTACTCCAGAGACCATGTGTTGTCCATGCAGCATGATCCCTCTCTCAGCCTGTCTAGTTTACTCCAGAGACCATGAGTTGTCCATGCAGCATGATCCCTCTCTCAGCCTGTCTAGTTTACTCCAGAGACCATGAGTTGTCCATGCAGCATGATCCCTCTCTCAGCCTGCCTAGTTTACTCCAGAGACCATGTGTTGTCCATGCAGCATGATCCCTCTCTCAGCCTGTCTAGTTTACTCCAGAGACCATGAGTTGTCCATGCAGCATGATCCCTCTCTCAGCCTGCCTAGTTTACTCCAGAGACCATGTGTTGTCCATGCAGCGTGATCCCTCTCTCAGCCTCCTAGTTTACTCCAGAGACCATGTGTTGTCCATGCAGCGTGATCCCTCTCTCAGCCTCCTAGTTTACTCCAGAGACCATGAGTTGTCCATGCAGCATGATCCCTCTCTCAGCCTGCCTAGTTTACTCCAGAGACCATGTGTTGTCCATGCAGCGTGATCCCTCTCTCAGCCTCCTAGTTTACTCCAGAGACCATGTGTTGTCCATGCAGCGTGATCCCTCTCTCAGCCTCCTAGTTTACTCCAGAGACCATGGGTTGTCCATGCAGCATGATCCCTCTCTCAGCCTCCTAGTTTACTCCAGAGACCATGTGTTGTCCATGCAGCGTGATCCCTCTCTCAGCCTCCTAGTTTACTCCAGAGACCATGAGTTGTCCATGCAGCATGATCTCTCTCTCAGCCTCCTAGTTTACTCCAGAGACCATGAGTTGTCCATGCAGCATGATCCCTCTCTCAGCCTGTCTAGTTTACTCCAGAGACCATGAGTTGTCCATGCAGCATGATCCCTCTCTCAGCCTCCTAGTTTACTCCAGAGACCATGAGTTGTCCATGCAGCATGATCCCTCTCTCAGCCTGTCTAGTTTACTCCAGAGACCATGAGTTGTCCATGCAGCATGATCCCTCTCTCAGCCTCCTAGTTTACTCCAGAGACCATGTGTTGTCCATGCAGCATGATCCCTCTCTCAGCCTGTCTAGTTTACTCCAGAGACCATGAGTTGTCCATGCAGCATGATCCCTCTCTCAGCCTGTCTAGTTTACTCCAGAGACCATGAGTTGTCCATGCAGCATGATCCCTCTCTCAGCCTCCTAGTTTACTCCAGAGACCATGAGTTGTCCATGCAGCATGATCCCTCTCTCAGCCTGTCTAGTTTACTCCAGAGACCATGTGTTGTCCATGCAGCATGATCCCTCTCTCAGCCTGTCTAGTTTACTCCAGAGACCATGAGTTGTCCATGCAGCATGATCCCTCTCTCAGCCTGTCTAGTTTACTCCAGAGACCATGAGTTGTCCATGCAGCATGATCCCTCTCTCAGCCTGCCTAGTTTACTCCAGAGACCATGTGTTGTCCATGCAGCATGATCCCTCTCTCAGCCTGTCTAGTTTACTCCAGAGACCATGAGTTGTCCATGCAGCATGATCCCTCTCTCAGCCTGCCTAGTTTACTCCAGAGACCATGTGTTGTCCATGCAGCGTGATCCCTCTCTCAGCCTCCTAGTTTACTCCAGAGACCATGTGTTGTCCATGCAGCGTGATCCCTCTCTCAGCCTCCTAGTTTACTCCAGAGACCATGAGTTGTCCATGCAGCATGATCCCTCTCTCAGCCTGCCTAGTTTACTCCAGAGACCATGTGTTGTCCATGCAGCGTGATCCCTCTCTCAGCCTCCTAGTTTACTCCAGAGACCATGTGTTGTCCATGCAGCGTGATCCCTCTCTCAGCCTCCTAGTTTACTCCAGAGACCATGGGTTGTCCATGCAGCATGATCCCTCTCTCAGCCTCCTAGTTTACTCCAGAGACCATGTGTTGTCCATGCAGCGTGATCCCTCTCTCAGCCTCCTAGTTTACTCCAGAGACCATGAGTTGTCCATGCAGCATGATCTCTCTCTCAGCCTCCTAGTTTACTCCAGAGACCATGTGTTGTCCATGCAGCGTGATCCCTCTCTCAGCCTCCTAGTTTACTCCAGAGACCATGTGTTGTCCATGCAGCGTGATCCCTCTCTCAGCCTCCTAGTTTACTCCAGAGACCATGAGTTGTCCATGCAGCATGATCTCTCTCTCAGCCTCCTAGTTTACTCCAGAGACCATGTGTTGTCCATGCAGCGTGATCCCTCTCTCAGCCTCCTAGTTTACTCCAGAGACCATGAGTTGTCCATGCAGCATGATCCCTCTCTCAGCCTCCTAGTTTACTCCAGAGACCATGAGTTGTCCATGCAGCATGATCCCTCTCTCAGCCTGTCTAGTTTACTCCAGAGACCATGAGTTGTCCATGCAGCATGATCCCTCTCTCAGCCTCCTAGTTTACTCCAGAGACCATGAGTTGTCCATGCAGCATGATCCCTCTCTCAGCCTCCTAGTTTACTCCAGAGACCATGAGTTGTCCATGCAGCATGATCCCTCTCTCAGCCTCCTAGTTTACTCCAGAGACCATGAGTTGTCCATGCAGCATGATCCCTCTCTCAGCCTCCTAGTTTACTCCAGAGACCATGAGTTGTCCATGCAGCATGATCCCTCTCTCAGCCTCCTAGTTTACTCCAGAGACCATGAGTTGTCCATGCAGCATGATCTCTCTCTCAGCCTCCTAGTTTACTCCAGAGACCATGGGTTGTCCATGCAGCATGATCTCTCTCTCTCAGCCTCCTAGTTTACTCCAGAGACCATGAGTTGTCCATGCAGCATGATCCCTCTCTCAGCCTGCCTAGTTTACTCCAGAGACCATGAGTTGTCCATGCAGCATGATCCCTCTCTCAGCCTCCTAGTTTACTCCAGAGACCATGGGTTGTCCATGCAGCATGATCCCTCTCTCAGCCTCCTAGTTTACTCCAGAGACCATGAGTTGTCCATGCAGCATGATCCCTCTCTCAGCCTCCTAGTTTACTCCAGAGACCATGAGTTGTCCATGCAGCATGATCCCTCTCTCAGCCTCCTAGTTTACTCCAGAGACCATAAGTTGTCCATGCAGCATGGTCTCTCTCTCAGCCTCCTAGTTTACTCCAGAGACCATGAGTTGTCCATGCAGCATGATCCCTCTCTCAGCCTCCTAGTTTACTCCAGAGACCATGAGTTGTCCATGCAGCATGATCTCTCTCTCAGCCTCCTAGTTTACTCCAGAGACCATGAGTTGTCTATGCAGCATGATCCCTCTCTCAGCCTCCTAGTTTACTCCAGAGACCATGAGTTGTCCATGCAGCATGATCTCTCTCTCAGCCTCCTAGTTTACTCCAGAGACCATGAGTTGTCCATGCAACATGATCCCTCTCTCAGCCTCCTAGTTTACTCCAGAGACCATGAGTTGTCCATGCAGCATGATCCCTCTCTCAGCCTCCTAGTTTACTCCAGAGACCATGAGTTGTCCATGCAGCATGATCCCTCTCTCAGCCTGTCTAGTTTACTCCAGAGACCATGAGTTGTCCATGCAGCATGATCCCTCTCTCAGCCTCCTAGTTTACTCCAGAGACCATGAGTTGTCCATGCAGCATGGTCTCTCTCTCAACCTGCCTAGTTTACTCCAGAGACCATGAGTTGTCCATGCAGCATGAGCCCTCTCTCAGCCTCCTAGTTTACTCCAGAGACCATGAGTTGTCCATGCAGCATGATCCCTCTCTCAGCCTCCTAGTTTACTCCAGAGACCATGAGTTGTCCATGCAGCATGATCCCTCTCTCAGCCTCCTAGTTTACTCCAGAGACCATGAGTTGTCCATGCAGCATGGTCTCTCTCTCTACCTGCCTAGTTTACTCCAGAGACCATGAGTTGTCCATGCAGCATGATCCCTCTCTCAGCCTCCTAGTTGACTCCAGAGACCATGAGTTGTCCATGCAGCATGATCCCTCTCTCAGCCTCCTAGTTTACTCCAGAGACCATGAGTTGTCCATGCAGCATGGTCTCTCTCTCTACCTGCCTAGTTTACTCCAGAGACCATGAGTTGTCCATGCAGCATGAGCCCTCTCTCAGCCTCCTAGTTTACTCCAGAGACCATGAGTTGTCCATGCAGCATGAGCCCTCTCTCTCAGCCTCCTAGTTTACTCCAGAGACCATGAGTTGTCCATGCAGCATGGTCTCTCTCTCTACCTGCCTAGTTTACTCCAGAGACCATGAGTTGTCCATGCAGCATGAGCCCTCTCTCAGCCTCCTAGTTTACTCCAGAGACCATGAGTTGTCCATGCAGCATGGTCTCTCTCTCTACCTGCCTAGTTTACTCCAGAGACCATGAGTTGTCCATGCAGCATGAGCCCTCTCTCAGCCTCCTAGTTTACTCCAGAGGAAAGGTAACGCCATTCGTTTGGAACAAGACAAGTTGCAGAAGCTGCTGTATCAACAAAGCAATGCTCTAACTGTCTGCCTGTCAGAGCTTCCATCCTAGATCAATTGCAAAAATTGTAAATATACTCTGAGAAAGCTGTGTTCAGGTGCTATATAGTACCTTTACTCATGTGAGGCACGGACAATAAGCAGACATTACTAGAAATATCTGATGGTAACAGAAATATGGTTTTTGAAGGAAACGCAAAGAATGCCCTGGATGGACAGAAAAATAAATGGTTCAGGATTTCAAGAAGCAGATAAAATTGCAGACTAATTTGAGAAATTAAATGCAGACAGTCAAGATTTTTGGACCACATTATTAGGATAAATAATTTGAAAGCTTAGTGACAGATACAAATCGCATACTGATTAGAGAAATTAAATGTAGATAGTCAAGATTTTGGGGCTATGTTATTAGGAGAGATAACTTGAAAGCTTAGTGACAGCTGGCAAACTTGATGACAAAAAGGGAAGACAGAGAGATAAATACCTAGATGGCTTAGTACAGGTGGAACAAGAACACTAGCTTGATCTGAAACTGGTGATCGTGTGAGATGGCAAGCCGTTATTGCTCAAGCTTATTGTTATGGCTCATGATGGTGAATATTACCGCTGCATATCCCAATTATAACCTAACAGGGTTGAACAGGCTGTTACTTGTTTAATAAAACATATAACTACCACGCTGGTCAACTTTACTTTCTGAGAAAAATCTCTGGTATTCACTTTATGAGTCTGGTTAATGCCAGAAACATACAGGTAGGAAAATTGAAATTGTGATACAGCTAGAGGAGTTGATCCCAGATCACGTTGCTAGTACATTTATGCACTAACCACATTTTTAGCATTACAGTGGCTTTATTGCTTTGTTAAACTTCTGACATTAGCCAGTAGTGACCAGCATCTGTTTCCAGTTATGAATGTTTTTTTGGGTGGTCATGTATTGAGAAGAGGAGCATGGGAAAATATTGTAATGACTGGAAAGCTCGGCAGAAGTAGACAAAGAGAAATGATATTGAATGGCTTGGGGGAATAACATAAATAGAATTGATCCAGAACATCAAGGGCCGAGTTTTTTGGATATAAATTAACACCTACACCATTTGTCAGAGTACATGATAATGTAAATTTATGCAATAGAAATACAGAACATAAATTATTTTGTACATTTTAATGTTTTATTTTGGTAAAACTCAGGCTGTTTTACAGCATTGCTATCTACATCTCAGTGATTGTTGAATGCATTATTTCACGTCAAGCTGTCGTTATCTTTTCAGTTGTCATAATCTTTTCAGTGTCTGAAATATCTTGTGTTGTCATTATTTTTTCATTATCTGAAATATCCAGTCTAACATGTTAGCAAATGTCCTATTTCATTGACCCACACAACCCCAGTCATGCCATCAGGCAACTGTTTTTCTGACCACTCTGGCAGAGTCCTTGTAAATATTGTACAGTTTCAATATTTTTATTATTAATTTTATTTATTACAATAATTACAGTTTAAATTAATGCAGTATTGTGTACATTTGTACATTTAAGTAGCCTTTCAGCAGATGTTTTTTTAAATAATAATTAATGTTGTTAACTAACTTAATTAACAAGAAATTGCAAAACAATATCAGAAACATGATAATATCAATCATGAACTTTATAGAGAGACAGCAAAGTGGATTGGACATTTGATGAAAATAAAATCTGTCCAACGACCCACAAGGGCAAATAACCTAAACAAATTTGGATATAGAGCTAGAGGAAAGCCAAGAAAATAATGGATAGACAATCTCATTGGGAGGACATGGATTGAGCTGCAGGAGATTGCAAAAGATTGGTTGGTTTGGCTTGGTTTGGGTTGAGGCCCCAATGGATGATTTAGAGCTAAAGAAAAAGACAATGGATATACATTAATTCTTTGACTAACATGGATGCCTGCTATATCGTAAAGAAACCTGGAAATGATGTGATCAAGGCAACCCATCTGACCTTGGTTTGCAAACTATGGCTTGCCCCACTCCTATACTTAACACTCTGCACTACATTCCTACATTACACTTAACAGTCCAACACTTAACTATCCTGCACATAGCACTCCTGCACATGACACTCCTACACTTAACACTGCGCTACACTTTACACTCCTACACTAAGACTACTTCACTTAACACTCCTACACCCAATGACGTGTAAATTAGGACAAGAGATATCCTTTATATGGGGCTAGATAATAATACATTGATAATCAACTTAATGGAGGTAATGATTCAAATGTGGATGATATTCTCACTGTGATGTTGTCAGAAAGATCTTGGATTGTGATTGACGGATGTCATCTTCATCTCAGATGACAATACAGAGCACAGAAATTCTGCCCTCGTGGACATAAGTCTCAATTGTGAAACCATGAAACAACCTCAGTTATAAAACCATGAAACAACCTCAGTTGTGAAATCATGGTTTCTTACTTTGACCAGAATTAAATAGATTCGTAGTAACTGTTTGTAAACAAACAAAACAATTATGTCTGTAGCTAATTCTGGCCAAATACATTACAGTGTTATTACTAAACAATGTAATATATGCTTTTCTTTGAAGTGTTATACTTAATCCTATTTTTAACCCATATCTGAGAATACCCAGCTACCCAAAGATCAGGATACAAAATGATATAGTCAAATTCCTATGAAAATTTCACCTCATTGTGAAATTACTGTTCTAAACTGAATAATATCATACCATTGAATAGAGGTCATCATGGCTGAATGAATAAGATCGCTTGCTCTTTGACTTCCGGTGTGCTGATGCATGTCATCCTCGACACCGGTCAGACAGACTAAAATGTTAACTTCTCGTCTTGACCTGGGGACGTAAATTACAGGCACCTCAGAAGTTGGAGTGGGTTCGCCTGATGGAGAGGGACACTGGTGATGGTGAAAGCTAATCCACACGCAAAAATCTAGAAGTAGCAGCAAATATATGGACTAACTTGAGTTCAAAGCGAGCGAGTGAAAAAAACAAAACAAAAAACAAACATTGGATCACTTTTCCTTGTGATGGGCAATACCATAATATCACATACCAAATTGGTATACTCAGTAATGAAATGTAATAAATTAATTTTTAAAAATGCTCAGCGGATAGAATCAGCACTACTGGACGGTGACATAATGTGGTTTTCAAGAACACAATCACAAGTCACAGAATGGACTTTGCAGATAGAAAGACTTCTTCAGCAAAAAATAGCAAAAAGACACTTATGTAGCAACATTACCACACAAAAAAAAATGGTACTAAGCTGGCACTTTCCACTTTCCATTTTTGTTGATTTATTAATTTTATTTTAACAATTTTACTGCATTTCAACCCGTTTGATTGTAATAACATAAATAACAAGAATGAAAACACAAGCCGTGTCTATTTATTTCACATATATCCTTCTTCGCATATTTGTAAAACCATGCAGTTAAGCCATCTGACTGTTATGTCTGCCTTAGTTCGATGCAGGGTTGTGAAGAACTTCTGTGATAAATGGCATGAAATGTTTATGATAAACAAACTGAAAGAGAAATGTGTATAATGTTTTAAGTGTTCACGTTTGAGGTTATGATGTTAAGAGGTTCTCTCCTGGCATTCCTTAACCTTGGTCCAAATATTTGACATTCTGTATATTGTCATACCAAGTCAGGTAATTCAGTCCAAACTGGTGTGAAGTTTTTGTTTTAAATGTCACCCAACCATGATTATAGTTTTGTGACTTCCTATGAAACGTATTCGTGGGAGAATAATATACTGGTTTCCCAGACCTTCCACAATATTACTGATTTTGACTTCACTGATTTCCAATTTTGTAACAGCACATTTATTGAAGTATCACCCTAGATATCTAAAATGTTCCTGCCACTAGTTTCTTAAGTCAGAATTGCACAAAATACCTGGTCATACATTTCACATGATAGAATATTCTGCAGGAAATTCTTGAATGCTGGGAGATGCTTTAGTTATCCACTCTTAAAAGAGAGGTCACACTAGTTATGCCCGATAATTTTCATGATTTTCAAATGTTCTCGACTGGAGGCTGGTAACATTTACAAAGGTTTTGTTTCATTTTGTCTTGATTATATGTCTAAAGTTTTTAAAGGGTTTCTTATTTAGCCTTGTCTTACAGGTAGCCATGTCTAACAGTTAGCCATGTTGTTCAAGTAGTAATGTCTTACAAGTGGCCATGTCTTATAGGTAGCCATCTTGTATGAGTAGGTGTGTTGTACATGTAGCTATGCCTTACAAGTGGCCATGTCTGTAGCCATGTCTTACAGGTAGCCATATCATATTGTACAAGTAGCCATGTCATACAAACAGGATTACAATTAGCCATGCCTTACAAAACTCCATGTTGTACAAGTAGCCATGTACTACAAATAGCCATGTCTTACTTGTAGCCAAATAGCCATGTTGGTTATCTGATTTGGACTCCTATCACTATTCTGTGGGTCTTTTCCCATGCTAACTAAAGGTACTTGCCATAAAACACTAGATAAATCCATTTGGTATTTCTCATACAATAATATTTTGTCTTTATTAAATGAATCTGTTCTTTTGCCTGGACATTCAAATAGATTAGAAGCAACAGAGATGTGGTTTTTAAGACGAATGTTACGAATTCCTTGGACTGCCAGAGTAACTAACAACGATTGCCTGAAAGAGGCTAATGAAACTAGAACACTATATACAACAATAAGAAAGAGACAAACAGCTTTCTTTGGTCATGTGATGAGAAGAGAGGCAATAGAAACCATCGTGACAACTAGAAAGATCGAGGTGAAGAGAGGCAGAGGCAGACCAAGAGAAATCATTTTGGACGGATTGAGACAGTGGCATGGAGGAATATCATCAGCAGAGTTGATCCAGAACACCAAAGACCGAGATCTGTGGAGAGCCATGAACGCCTACGCCAGCCGATACGGCACTTGATGATGATGATGATGATAGTCCCAATAGTATTGATGCTGTTTAGTATGTTTCACAGGCTGACTTTGGTGCCTCGCTTTGTGTAGCTTCAATTCTGAATACCCATATAATCTGATTTTCACCATACTTTTATTTATATCCGAATTCATTACTTTTTGTATTTCTAATATATTTAACTTCTAATGTTTTAGTTTCTATTCTCTGCTTTGATTTCCACCTTTTTAAACAAATATTCTTATAACAAAAAATATATGCTTGTTTATTATTTATTTAGCATTTGATTGTAATTAATACTGTACATTTGTTGTTCTGTTTTCTCAGTTAATCGTTTGTTTCACGTTTGCTCTTTCTTGATAAAGACTTGGCCGAAATGTCCAACTACTTTAATACAATTCTGTTGTGCAACTGTTACTTTTACATTCACACCTTTCTGTAAAAATGACATGATAAGTGTGCAGGGTGAATATATACAATTAAATTATTTCCTCGGGAATAAAAGCATATTGACAGAAACACAAACACATGTGGGCAGAAATGTTTAGTCTTGTTCACTGGATATGTTTTTGATGTTTTGTTATGTTCTTCATGGGAACAATGAGCAGAAATACTTTAGGATGGCTGCTGCATCGGAGGATTGAGCTCACATGGGAATGCCCAATGTGCAGTGATGTCATTTGACGTAACACAACATATATAACATATTATGTTTCTGATGGTGATTTTGTGACACATTTTCATGGCATCAGAGAAGGTGTGGTGGTCTCAGTATTTGACAAATATGTGACATAACACCATTTCATCAGAAAAACGAACATATATGGGCGGAAATATTTGAAGGTGTTCTCTAGATATAAAGTTTTTAATGTGTATTTTAATGTTTCTGATGTGTCAGTGGTGATTTTGTGACATGATTTCACAGCATCAGAGAAGGTGTGTTTCAGTATTTGACAAATATGTGACATTACACCATACCATCAAAAAAGTTATGCCTCCTTATTTGATTATTTTTGACACAGCTCATATCATCATAGTAGGTGTAGTGATATTTGATAATTATGTGACATAGTCTGCATACCATCATAAAAGGTATGTACTAGTATTTGATAACTATGTGACGCAATGATAGAAGGTATATTGGTATTTGATAGTTATGTGGCATAGTCTGCATACCATCATAAAAGGTGTGTACTGGTATTTAATAACTATGTGACATGATGATAGTCGGTGTATTGATAGTTGACAATTATGTGACATAGCCTGCATACCATTATAAAAGGTGTGTACTGGTATTTGATAACTTTGTGACACAACTCCACAACATGATAGAACGTGTGTTGATATTTGATAAATATGTGAGATAGCTCCACACCATCATAGGTGATTTGGTGGTTAATAATTATGAGACAATACCCCCACCATCATAGGTGTATTGACATTTGAGAATTATGTAACATAACCTTCATAACATCATAAAACTAGTGTTTGGTATTTGATATATATGTCATATAATCCCACATCTCCACAAAAGGCGTGGCATGTTTCGGTATTTGATAATTATGTGCCATAACACTATATCATCATAAAAGATGTGTTACATAACCCCACACCATTATAGGAGGTGTGCATTGATATTTAATATTTAAGACAAAAGCTTAACACAAAAGTAACACCATCATAGAAGGTGTATTGTATTTGATAGTTATGTAACTTTCATAGAGGGTGTTACTTGCAATGTTTTGTTTGTTTTGCGCTCACTTGCTTTAAACTCAAGCGTAGTCCATACACACTGCTTCTTGTAGTGCTGGACTGAATTTTGCATGTGGATTAGCTTTCCCTATTAACAGTGTCCCTCACCATCAGGCGAACTCACTCTGACTTCAGAGGTACTTGTAATTTACGTCCTCAAGTCAAGGACGATAGGGCAACATTTTAGTCTAGCTGTCCGGTGTAGGGGTTAAACTCCTTACCTCGGCATCAGCACACCGGATGTTTAAGAACACCATGCTGACCTACACTTGCTATTTGATAATTATTTGACATAACACTACTTCATCATTGAAGGTGTTTATTGATATTTAATAATTAAGACAATAGCTCTTAACCATCATAGAAGATGTATTGGTATTTGATAGTTATGTGACATAAACCCACACCTTCATAGAGGGTGTTACTTAAGTATTTGATAATTATTTGACATAAACCCACATCATCATAGAAGGTGTGTATTGATATTTAATAATTAAGACAATAGCTCCGACATTATCATAGAAGGTGTATTGGTATTTGATAGTTATATGACATAATCTCCATACCATCATAAAAGGTGTGTCTTGGTACTTGATAATTATGTAACACAACCCTACATCATCATAGAAGGCGATACATGATATTTGATTACATGAAATAAGCCCACATTATCATAGTACATGGCGGGTACATTTGTGTAGTTGATGGAGGGCTACGCTGATATTGTCAGGAGCAGGTTCCTGCTTCAGGGCAAGTTATCAGTTTGTATCATAGTGAACATGATTTGGTATGTAATAGTTATCAGTTTGTATCATAGTGAACATTTATTTGTTCTCTCCTCCCCCAAGATGCATAAAAGATGTCCTACATTTTCTACTCTACAAGCTTAAATGTCCTGTATAGATCAGGTTCAGGCCTGAATGCCCTGTATAGATCAGGTTTGAATGTCCTGTATAGATCAGGTACAAACCTGAATGTCCTGTATAGATCAGGTACAAGCCTGAATGTCCTGTATAGAAAAGATACAAGTCTGAATGTCCTGTATAAATCAGGTACACACTTGAATGTCCTGTACAGATCATCTACAAGCCTGAATGTCCTGTATAGAAAAGATACAAGTCTGAATGTCCTGTATAGATTAGGTTCAAGCCTGAATGTCCTGTATAGATCAGGTACATACTTGAATGTCCTGTACAGATCAGGTACAAACTTGAATGTCCTGTATAGATCAGTCACAAGCCTGAATTTCCTTTAAAGATCAGATAAAAGCCTGAATGTCCTGTATAGATAAGATACAAGTCTGAATGTCCTGTATAGATCAAGTACAAGCCTGAATGTCCTGTACATAATTCATACTAGCTGCACCTCCCTAAATTAATACATATCTTTACTGTTAAAACCAGTACAGATTGTACTGGTTAGAACTTTTGCAGAGTTGACAACAGAAGTAATACAAATGAGATACAATGCCTTGCATGAAACATCCACAAAACTAGACTGCCCCGTGTAAGAACTAATACAAACTAGAGCTTATTTAAAATTAATGTGAATCTAATTTAGTATTTCTAGTCACCAGAATACCTAGACTATGATATTAGTTGCTCTATGACGTCAGTTTAGACTTACGTTTTGTCTTCCTTTCCTTGAGTTGGGGAGATGTAAATTACAAGTACCTAACAAGTTGAAGTGTTTGCATGATGACGAGGAACACTGGTAATAGGGAAAGCTAACCCTCACGCAAAAATCGGTCCAGTGCTCTCACTACTAGTAACATGTGTGTGGACTATCCTTGAACTCAAAGTGAACGGGAAAAAAAGTTGTTCTGTATGACATCTACATCGTAACTAACTGAATCCTCTATGACTTGATCATTTCTGCCATATTTTCTTGTTTCATTGAAGATTAATTGAGTTGAATGATATGACTAATACTTGAAACACAAGGATGTGAATGTTGTGAATGAAAACTACCTTCCTAGTCAGCCAAGTGCAAAAATACTTTACATATATTTTAATAGCACACAAGCTCTCACAAAGTGTTGCAAATGCATGTTTTTTTGTACTTTTTAAAACTAACAATTGCATATCCTGTAATTCCATTTGTATGATTTATAAATATCTCCAAAGTATATTGGAAAGTCTGTCTTCTTCAGTCACAGTATAATGAAAATGAAAATTAAATACATTGACATGAAATTGATATCACCTTCAATGCTCATAAAGTGAGCGCCATTGACTCCTCCTGTAGATTCATTATACCAGGAGGTTCTGAACACAGTGACCAAACTCTGCAGCACCGACAAGGCTTCCAGTGTGTATTTACCAGAATCACATTTGCCTAGGGAGCTGTAGTTATGCAGTGGCTAGCATTCTTGCCTGCTGGCCTAGTGCTCATGGGTTCGATTTCACGTCAAGGCAGAATTGTAAAATTGAGCTGGGATTCCAAGACAACCGAGTTCAAAATGGTACCAGTAAATGTCTTTGGAAGTAAAGGCTGCTGGCATGATAGACAAAGTGTCACACGGTGAGTGCTGATTGGTCTACAAATATGGGGCTAGTACTCTATGCCACAGACATCTCAAGGTGTGTAGCAAGGGTCCTTTTCTGATGTTTACTGACCATCTTCCCCATGCGCTTCAGGGCATGTAACAATAGGGTCTTTTACTGTACTTACTGTTATTGCTCTTGTCCTGAAAATTCATTTTGTGGGTAGGTTTACTAATTTGGACTACCATGAGATTTTTAATTTGTCACAGTCCTTCATTTTTTAAAATCCTTATTCTAAAAGGCTATGCATGCAATTCATTATCCCAGGATGTGAGGGAGCATTAGGATCCTCACATGCAGAAGTTCTCTCTTGTATTAAGATTGACAGCTCTACAGCGATGAATTGTACCTAGTCTTCTTGAGTCTGAAGCTGATACCTCCTCCTTCTCCTCCTGCTGTCTTTAATCTCCCAATGGAGCCTACTCCTTAACCAGTTCATGGTAAGCCTTTTGTAGACTAACTCATGGTTGGCTGGATTTTGCAGTTAAAGTTTCCTACAGGATGAGCAGGTAGTTAGCCTCTCGCCAACCTTCCTTAGTTGCCTCATTTGGCATGCATGGTAGGTTAGTGTTACTGTTCTCCGCTTGACTTTTGGGCCCAGTAGTGCATAGGCTTCAAAAGCTGATGCTGTACTTGAAAGCCAGCATACCCCATTCATCTCATCTTTATTAGACTTGTAGCACAGCACATGGCGTCACAGTATCAAGTCATGTGAACACACCATGTTATGTGTTTATGAAGGTGATAGAGTATCATTGAAATATCGTGTGTTTAATGTCTTGTTTTAAATATAACATCTCGGCTGAGGAGGTCAGATTTTCCTTTGTATCTTGTGCAAGGACATGTCACAAGGATTTTCTAATCAACATGTATACAGACATACCTCACTTTATTGTGCTTAGTTGTATAGTATTTCTCAATCATCACATTGTTTATCGAAGTATTCTGTTTTTTTCTATTGTGCCTTCTTCTCCCAGTGGGTTTTGGCTGTAACATTGCATCAAGCATGTTAATCATTTCTTCTTCTTCATTTGTTCATGTTATGTTTGTTTTGGGTGCGATTGTGTTGTGACATGAACACCTTTTGACCAACACATCCAGATTCTTTGTTAACTAGGTTAACTTCCCTAGGTAGTTTGGTAGAAAATTTTAGTTATCCATGATTAGGGCATGGGCTGGTGTGTAACAGATGTGGTTCCACCGGTGACACTATCTCGGAGGTCACCAACTCTGTGATCCTCTGTCAGTTTGGTTCCGGCCTGTAATGGCTATTTATCTATGGTGTATGACGAGGATATGTATATGGGAGGAATCTGGCTTGGGGTTTCATAAAACCAACACAGTTCTGGCATCAGAGCTGAGTTATTATTCAAATACACACATTAAATGGCCTTAACTTGCTCCTCTGACTGGAATCACAATCACTGCCATTTGGTGCACTGCATTTGCACACTGGATGCCTCATGCTGGCACTTCTTGCAGTGTTTCCCAATTCTTCTTTGTTGTTAGTTGGAAATTGCTGGTGTTGGTGTTGGCAAAGGATCAGTTTCATGGCACATGGTTATCTCTGTAATTGCTCAGTCTCTTCTACATACCACACAAGGAGAATCTCAGCACAGTACACAAACTCCATAGCACCAGTGAAATTTCAAATGTGTAACCAGAATCACACATGCTATAAACAGTCGTTATGTTTTGGGTGTTTTCTAATTTTTACAGGTAGCCTCGGCAGCGACCTATTCAACCTCCTCTTGTTGATTTCCAGTTGCCGAGTTATTTTCAATGCCTGTACCGGCCCTCTGAATTTGTGCCCTATTTCAAGAAAATGCTAGACTTCTGATCCATGAACCCGTGGAGTCTTTCCGGCGTCCCATGATGAGAGCGATGTCCTGTGAAGGATGTACATCATAATGAGGTTGAGGAATGTAAGAAATTATGTATGGCTGGGTTATTCTTTGATTGTTGTAGTCCTGAACAGTGCCACAATATCTCTGAGGTATGCCTGTATATCTTTGTATATTTTATATCTATATCCCTTTTTTTTAACTAATACACATTCGTCTCTATATTAATTGTTATATCAAGTTGAGAACTATATGCATTTATCACATTGTATTGCAGTATTGACAAACCAAAGTAAATGGTAACATTTATAACTGCTTGTGTATTTTTTTATGTCTCATTCTGGAACAATACTTAGAATTTGTAATGGTTTGTATTTATACCAACATGTAATTTCAGTTATGTTTTGTATACATAATTTTTCATATCACTACTAATCATATCTTGAAAAAGTGAAAATCATTAGGGACAATTATAAGGATGCAGTCTGACGTAGACTTCATGAATGAATGTATAGACTTACACTGTGAGATGTTCGGTGAAGTTCTCCCTTATTTGCCCTTAGTAGAACGGTGGTCACATTGCATATGTTTTCAGAACAGCTGCGATATCTGTACCTTTGGCCAATACATCCCATTTCAGCATGGTATCTTTGGGAGATTGAGTTCGTCTTCCTTCATTGATCCTTATTTGTTGGCCAGATTGCAGTGATATTCCTTGTTGGCAGTGTGGATTAAACCAAGAAATGGAGGGGGGAAAAAAACAATATGTTTTAAAACTTATAATTTTTTATTGTACGCATGTTGCAAGATTTTTCTTAATTTTTTATATCTTTTAAGCATGCTATTTTATGATAATTATGTTACATTTTGTTTATTTGATACAACAATGTAGTTATTGTTTCTTGTGTTATTTATTTGACACTTTATAGAGGTGTGTTTGAGGTAACATATTTTAAACATTCCATTGGAGAGTTACATTTTCTTGTATTTGATTCCATTTCATATCATACCTCATAAATTCTTTTATCTTGAATGTGGTTAACAAACAATGATCAGATGTCACTGAACATTAACTTATATTTTATCTTCATATTTGACTGGACGTGTCTTCTGTTGTTGATTGCATATTTCTTTTTTTTTTTTACTATTGTCTTCAATTTGTGTATTTTGCATAGTGATGTAATTTCTTGACATTTGTGTAAATTAGATTTTGCTTAAATAATACACTCAGTTAGTTGCATATCCTTTACAGGCCGTCGCAGTCAACTCCAGCATGTTTGATTGTTTGTGATTTCTTGGCAAGTTTACATTCAGTTGTTTGCCATTGCTTTCTGAATGACGGGCACTCATACTATTTTATGAAAACCAATGCAAAGCGATCTGCCAAATTGCTTGCAGCTGTGTTTCAAACGTGGTATGTGGGATTATGAATTGCGCCCGTAACCTCTTCTCCACAGAGTACAATCAGTGGTGTAGTTATTATGGAGCTATGCTGATAATGTCGTCACGAGGATTCGACACCTGTGTTTGTCACCCATCAACAAAGGATGCGCCTGGCCACCTAGGCCTCGGTAATCTCAGGCCCACAACATGTGACAGGCCTGTCATTTCGCAGATAAATAGCAGCTGCCTCCTCCAGGACATGTGACGGGCCTGTCATATCACAGGGTTGCATGGTCGCAGTTTTGATAGTGAATTTCAGGTAATGAATTTGGTTGTGAACTGATTATGATGGCTTTATTTCAGTGAGTAGCTTTGTATGGCAGATACATTTTTTATTAGCCACAAGCAGTTTTAAATGGACTTATCATAAAAGTTACATCAAAATGTGAATACAGTTTACTGTAAGGGTCAGACGAGTGTATTAGTGTCAGTATGTATTGTAACTACTCATTTAAGAGTGAGCTATTCAGTCTGTGGTCATGTCAGCCTATTAAGACAACAAGCATGAGAAAGAAATTCACAGATATTAATCTATTGCTATATCGATCAGAGTAGTTGTTCTTGACTGTTAACTAACAGAGTAGTTGTTCTTGATTGTTGTCTTTTTTAAGTACTTATCCTTGACTTATTTAAAGGAACAAAATAACTTATATAAAACCACATACATGAAAATTATAACAGTAGTCGGAATCCTTGAAGCTATCAGAGCAGTACATTATCAGTATAATAATATTTTATGGCTTTCATATAATGAGATAGAACATATCTGGAAAGAAGTAGATTTTATAGAAATGATTGGACAACAGATAGAAATGAAGACTATAGACACACACACTATCGTTCCAAACAATTTAATCACCTTACTGAGTGAAACAAGCAAGAGGGCAGGTAGATCAGAAGAATAGTTCTCTGGCTGAAGAGGACCAGGTTCACTCCACAGTATTGACGGTTTTGATTTTCACAAAAATATCAAGGATGGTATAATCCTCCAGAAATGTGGTTTCTGAGGAAAATGCAAAGAATGCCATGGACAGACAGAAAAACCAATGACCAAGTACTACAGGAGACAAATGAAAATCGTAAATTGATTAGAGAAATTAGACGTAGACAGTCAAAATATTTTGGACATGTTATGAGAAGAAATGGATTGGAGAACTTAGTGACAACTGGCAAGACCGAAGGGAACAGACCAAGAGGAAGACTGAGAGGAAAATACCTGGATGGCTTGGCCACATGACATGGACGAGACAGTACACAGAGCTGATCCACAACTCTGGTGATCGAGTGAAATGGTGAGTCATGACCGCCCACACTTTCCGGCATGGCACATGATTGATTGATTGATAATCCTCCCAGTTCCTG
Source organism: Cepaea hortensis (assembly GCA_963921405.1). Lineage (NCBI taxonomy): Eukaryota > Metazoa > Mollusca > Gastropoda > Stylommatophora > Helicidae > Cepaea > Cepaea hortensis. Next base: position 113,460,300 of record OY992882.1, read on the forward strand.
ATGTAGTAGTTCGGATATGTGGTCTTCTCAGACAAGGGTGGAAAACTTGGAGGACCCTGTGCATGTTGCACACATTGAAATTCCCTTGGCTGTTTACAATTGAACAGAGCAGGGCAAAGAGACCGCTGCTCAGGCAAAACTTCTAAATAAGAAAAGCTACATACAAACAGGATTTAGCATGTGTGATTCTGCCATACAAACATTTTCATCCTTTCCAGTGCGACAGAGTTCGTGCACTGTGCTGAGATTCTCCTTGTGTGACCAATGGAAGGAGACTGAAGCATTTATGGAGATATCTAAGTGCAATGAAAGTGATCCTTTGCAAACCAAACAGAATAAACCAAATATGTTGTGAAGAATATCTTTGTTTCTCAGTAAAACCGTTGTGTCAAACCAAATTTCTAACACTGTTTTAGTCTGTAAACATGCTCATGACTTTTATGACATGGTTGTGCATGCATTATGCTTTTCTTAACAATCTTCACGTGACAGACTTTTGTGTCTGATTGTTGAAATCTTTGCTTGGCTTAAATAATATACTTTCATCTTGATATGTACAGTGTAGGTCAAGCTATTTTTAAGTGGTGAATGCTAATGTGAACATATTTTGGCATATGTATTCTTAAAAGAGTCACTGCATTTTAATGAATAGTGCTCACACTAGCTGATCCAGTGATCCTAAATTCAAACCCCATTTGGCATGCAATGTTTTTCAAGACTATATGGGGCCTGTGTTGACTCTGCAGCCAGACAGTGTTTCTAGAAGGTAGGATGAGTGTCATGATGCTCATCATTTTGTTGTGTCAGTGCTGTTAGGTCACAAAAATATCGACTCTCAATAACTTAACGAATAACTCACTAAAAAATGAGACGTAGAATCGATGAGCTTTACTAAAACACTATCATTAGTAATAAAATGGGTGTTGCGGTCAAAGCTTTCATCAGCACACAGGCAACAAACACACACTGATACAACTACATGAAAAACTCTACATGGAAATATATATACAGGATGTTTGTAAATACTCACTACACTTTGTATGTAGAACAAATTTGAGAAAAATCTTATCTTCCATTGATAACACCGTTCTGTTTGGAGTGCAAAGAATTACTTCAGCAAATGATAGCCATTCGCTGCATAGCCATTCGCTGCATATTTCTTCATGATGAACTGTGGAGCACATTTTTTAATGACATCATGTACTTCAGTTTTTAAATGTGTTCTACATACAAAGTGTAGTGAGACTTTACAAATACCTTGAATAAAAGTTACTCATCTATTTCCTTGTTGTAGATTTGGCACGTGTGCGTTCGGACACAATAACTCTTAATAACTTAGGTTGGCACAGAGATAGAAGGAGCTTTACCTTGTATCTGCATTCTATTCCCACTGGGCATTGGGTTGGAATCTGTTGGATATGTAATACCTAAAACCTGTAGATCAGTGGTTCTCAACCTGTTTTGGCCCATGCCCCCCTTCACCATATGTTGAGAATGTCATTCCTCTCCTTTCGTATTTCCTCCCTATAAATTCCCCCTCCCCCACCCTGCTCCTACATAGTATATGTAAAAATGGAAGCTAACTTTAATAACACATACTAGAACAAGTTTAGACGTCTACATAAAACGTGATTTGTGGGTCTTCTTACGTTATAAGACGAATATCAGAAGGGCGAGGAGTACAGAACCATAAAGTATGGAGGGACAAACAATATCAAGTAATCGGTTCTTGTATTAACGCGATCTTGAAATAATCTTCATTCCCCCCTTGGAAACACTAAAATTCCCCCCTAGGGGGGAATTCCCCACCGGTTGAGAACCACTGCTGTAGATGAACCCTAACCATCCAATGTCCTTTAACATCGGTTTCTAAATGTGGAGAGGGGATGGAGATCTCTGCAGCAGTCCATGTGGAGATGATACTTTGATACTGGATCAGGAGAAGTGTCTCTACACCAATCTCACTCCGATAGATGCAAACCCTCTTCAGGGATCAGGCAGACTAAATGCCAATACCTGAGATTTAAAGAGTTTAAGCTCACACTCATCCGGGGAATACAGAACCAACTAACCTATGTGTAATCTCTGTTGACGAATTTAGATAGCATTAATTTGTAATGAAAACTGACTTGAACACACCATAGAAGCATTAATTTGTAATGAAAACTGACTTGAACACACCATAGACTACCTGACCTGTGTGTTCATTGGTTTTTAAACACAGAAATCACACAATAGGTTGCATGATTTATTGCCTGGCATATTTTGCTGCATCCTGCCTGGTGCATACTGCAGCGTATGAACCTGATGAGGTGTAACGACATTTGTGAGGCAGTAAATCGTGCAGTCAATTCTTTGTGCCTTCTGTGCTTAAATTGACTAAAGGAATGCATTCATTGGTTATCTATGAGAGGCAGCAGAATTGTAAAGATAAGGGTTTGACAATGTTTGATAAATCATTGTAATTTATACAACCTGATAAATCTGGTCACAATATGTATGTGTCTGATGAAATGTACTTTCACACATCAAAGTACATCGTCTGGTCCAAGAAGTGCATTTATTCATGTAAATACACGCCGTTGACATCAACTAGCCCAGAACAAACACCAGTGTGTTCATATGTACATATGTCAGTTGTACAGGAGACAAGTGTTATGTGTACAGTAATAGTATTGCTATTGTGTATATTTGCACATTTGAGGTTGAACAAACACCTCATGTACTTAACATACACATGGGTATGTTCATATTTCCATATACATTTAAGACATACAAGTAAGTAAGTAAAATAAAGGATCTCTTTTCACTTGTTGGGTATAGGGCATTAGTTTTCAGCTGTGTTGCGGCCATGTGGGAGCACGTGTACACCACGGAGGAGCAAATGGATCACCATGGTCTGGCAAGAATGCGACAGCGTGGAGTGACGAGGAGATCTGGCCGATGCTCGACGCTTAGAGGAAAGGTGAGACGCACATATAATCAGATTGCTACTGGTACTTTTGGGGTTGGAACTTTTCACTGGCTTCTGAGGATGTGGATAGAGCGCTTATGGGAATGCCCCGAATGCTGTGATGTCGGTTCTTAAATCAATCAGTTTTCAGTTGTTTAGACCAATCGGCACTCACTGAGTGATGTGGTCAGTATTATACCTGCCCCAGTTGCTTCCCAGTGGTGCCCAGTTGAGTCTGGATTGACCTGCAGGCACAGGCCATTTAAATAAATATCCCACTATAAGGAGATCTGAACACATGAACAACGGGTAAGCCAGACAGTTCCTCTGCTACCACAACTCTCTAAGACACTCGGGTACCTATTAGAAAATAATATGGTAGAATTTTGCCTATGGACAGGGGGAAGGTGGTTGTGCGCTTGTGGGACCAAGTGGAGAAGGCATGGAACAGATTTAGAACCCATATGTGGAAAGAATGAGATTGCAGGGGATCTGCAGGGGTTCTGGAAGAATCTCAAAACTGAGAGGGAAGACCAGGATAACTTTTAATTAGATAGCGGTGGGAACGATTAGTAGTGTGACTCTTTGCTGGCTGTTGAACAAGAGGACGGAGCACACCTACCCACCCACACACCTACCTCCACCCACACACACACACACACACACACACTTGTGTTGGAATGTATTTTAGTGTGAGAACTACAGTAGTGCTGGCATCTAATCCGATTGTCTCCCAGCCTGGTGGGCAGGTGTTCGAACACACAAGGGGGGATGTTTACAAAATAGATAGGGCTCCATGTTATGCAGCCTCAGATGGGTGCCAGGAAATGTTTTGGAGCGTAAAGGAGACCAATATGATATTGAAATCACAGAGAGAGCACCGATTGGTGTATTCGAATATGTGGCTGGCACCATATACCCAACATGCTGTAAGGCAGTGGTTCTCAACTGGTGGGTAATCCACCCCCCCCCCCACCCGGGGTTGGGGGGGGGGGAAATTTATGGTTTCCAGGAGGGGGGGGGGGATTAAGATTATTTCAAGATCACATTAATAACAAGAACTGAATACTTGATATTGTTTTTCCCTTTAGACTGTACTGTTCTGTACTTCTCGCCCTTCTGAAATTCGTTTTATAATGTAAGTAGACCTGCAAATCACGTTTTAAATTTAGCTACCATTTTTATGCATACTGTGTAGGGACTGGGGGAAATTTATAGCGAAGTAATACAAAAGGGTGGGGAGGGGGGGGGGAGGAGGATTGACATTATGAACATATGGTGAAGGGGTGCATGGGCCAAAAAAAGGTTGAGAACCACTGCCTTAAGGCATGGAAAAGTTACTTTATTTTGCAATGCACTTTGTTGTATTGTGAATGATCATTCAGCACGGAAGTGCAACAGCCAAGGAATATGATCATGTGCCTTTTTTGTACATGTAGAGTTTGATGTCTGCTGTTTTATTCTTCAGAAAAATATAACAAGTTTGTATGGTACTTTATGGTGCTAAACTGGACCTTGTTGCTTCACAAGTCACGTGTTAGCCAGAGTTTTGTACTCCACAAGTCACATGTGAGCCGGAGTTGTGTATTTTTTGGCAGGTTCAGGACATTTCCAGGCTTCTTGATTCACACTCAGTATATTGTCTGCCAGTTTGTAAGATTTTTGGAGCTAATTACCATCATGCAAGTCCTTACACAATGCTTGTCACATCTTTGTGTTTTAGAAATGGAAATGTTTATTATTTTCTTTCAAACATTTCTTTATCACTATATTGTTAAGATCTTTTTTAAAGAAAACAGCTAATCAAGTTCTACTAGCACCTAATTTGGAAAGCAGAAGATTCACAACACATGTTATGTTAATCCATCTGACAGGAGGTTTGCTATTGTAGTGACAGGCATGGGTGGTGAGACAAATGTAGTGATGGAGATAGGTGGTGAGACAAATGTAGTGACAGACATGGGTGGTGACAGACATGTGTAGTGACAGACAAGTGTAGTGACAGGCAAGTGTAGTGACAGACATGTGTAGTGACAGACATGTGTAGTGACAGACAAGTGTAGTGACAGACATGTGTAGTGACAGACATGTGTAGTGACAGATGTGTAGTGACAGACATGTGTAGTCAGACAAGTGTAGTGACAGATGTGTAGTGACAGACATGTGTAGTGACAGACAAGTGTAGTGACAGACATGCGTAGTGACAGACAAGTGTAGTGACAGACATGTGAAGTGACAGACATGTGTAGTGACAGACAAGTGTAGTGACAGACATGTGTAGTGACAGACATGTGTAGTCAGACATGTGTAGTCAGACATGTGTAGTCAGACATGTGTAGTGACAGACAAGTGTAGTGACAGACAAGTGTAGTGACAGACATGTGTAGTGACAGACAAGTGTAGTGACAGACATGTGTAGTGACAGACATGTGTAGTGAGACATAAGTAGTGACAGACATGTGTAGTGACAGACATGTGTAGTGACAGACATGTGTAGTGACAGACATGTGTAGTCAGACATGTGTAGTGACAGACATGTGTAGTGACAGACATGTGTAGTGACAGACATGTGTAGTGACAGACAAGTGTAGTGACAGACAAGTGTAGTGACAGACATGTGTAGTGACAGACATGTGTAGTGACAGACATGTGTAGTGACAGACATGTGTAGTGACAGACATGTGTAGTGACAGACAAGTGTAGTGACAGACATGTGTAGTGACAGACATGTGTAGTGACAGACATGTGAAGTGACAGACATGTGTAGTGACAGACAAGTGTAGTGACAGACATGTGTAGTGAGATGTGTAGTGACAGACAAGTGTAGTGACAGACATATGTAGTGACAGACAAGTGTAGTGACAGACATGTGTAGTGAGACATGTGTAGTGACAGACAAGTATAGTGACAGACATGTGTAGTGACAGACAAGTGTAGTGACAGACATGTGTAGTGACAGACAAGTGTAGTGACAGACATGTGTAGTGACAGACATGTGTAGTGAGACATAAGTAGTGACAGACATGTGTAGTGACAGACATGTGTAGTGACAGACATGTGTAGTGACAGACATGTGTAGTCAGACATGTGTAGTGACAGACATGTGTAGTGACAGACATGTGTAGTGACAGACATGTGTAGTGACAGACAAGTGTAGTGACAGACAAGTGTAGTGACAGACATGTGTAGTGACAGACATGTGTAGTGACAGACATGTGTAGTGACAGACATGTGTAGTGACAGACATGTGTAGTGACAGACAAGTGTAGTGACAGACATGTGTAGTGACAGACATGTGTAGTGACAGACATGTGAAGTGACAGACATGTGTAGTGACAGACAAGTATAGTGACAGACAAGTGTAGTGACAGACAAGTGTGGTGACAGACAAGTGTAGTGACAGACATGTGTAGTGACAGACATGAGTAGTGACAGACATGTGTAGTGAAAGACAAGTGTAGTGACAGACATGAGTAGTGACAGACATGTGTAGTGACAGACATGTGTAGTGACAGACATGTGTAGTGACAGACATGTGTATTGACAGACATGTGTATTGACAGACATGTGTAGTGAGACATGTGTAGTGACAGACAAGTGTAGTGTCAGACATGTGTAGTGACAGACAAGTGTAGTGACAGACAAGTGTAGTGACAGTCATGTGTAGTGAGACAAGTGTAGTGACAGACATGTGTAGTGACAGACATGTGTAGTGACAGACATGTGTAGTGACAGACAAGTGTAGTGACAGACATGTGCAGTGACAGACAAGTGTAGTGACAGACATGTGTAGTGACAGACATGTGAAGTGACAGACAAGTGTAGTGACAGACATGTGTAGTGACAGACATGAGTAGTGACAGACAAGTGTAGTGACAGACAAGTGTAGTGACAGACAAGTGTAGTGACAGACATGTGTAGTGACAGACATGAGTAGTGACAGACATGTGTAGTGACAGACAAGTGTAGTGACAGACATGTGTAGTGACAGACATGAGTAGTGACAGACATGTGTAGTGACAGACATTGTAGTGACAGACAAGTGTAGTGACAGACATGTGTAGTGACAGACATGTGTAGTGAGACATGTGTAGTGACAGACATGTGTAGTGACAGACATGTGTAGTGACAGACATGTGTAGTCAGACATGTGTAGTGACAGACATGTGTAGTGACAGACATGAGGAGTGACAGACATGTGTAGTGACAGACATGTGTAGTGACAGACATGTGTAGTGACAGACATGTGTAGTGACAGACATGTGTAGTGACAGACATGTGTAGTGACAGACATGTGTAGTGACAGACATGTGTAGTGACAGACATGTGTAGTGACAGACAAGTGTAGTGACAGACAAGTGTAGTGACAGACAAGTGTAGTGACAGACAAGTGTAGTGACAGACATGTGTAGTGACAGACATGTGTAGTGACAGCCATGTGTAGTGACAGACAAGTGTAGTGACAGACAAGTGTAGTGACAGACAAGTGTAGTGACAGACATGTGTAGTGACAGACATGTGTAGTGACAGACAAGTGTAGTGACAGACATGTGTAGTGACAGACATGTGTAGTGACAGACATGTGTAGTGACAGACAAGTGTAGTGACAGACATGTGTAGTGACAGACATGTGTAGTGACAGACATGTGTAGTGACAGACAAGTGTAGTGACAGACAAGTGTAGTGACAGACGTGTAGTGACAGACATGTGTAGTGACAGACATGTGTAGTGACAGACATGTGTAGTGACAGACAAGTGTAGTGACAGACATGTGTAGTGACAGACATGTGTAGTGACAGACATGTGTAGTGACAGACGTGTAGTGACAGACGTGTAGTGACAGACAAGTGTAGTCAGACATGTGTAGTCAGACATGTGTAGTGACAGACAAGTGAAGTGACAGACATGTGAAGTGACAGACATGTGTAGTGACAGACATGTGTAGTGACAGACATGTGTAGTGACAGACAAGTGCAGTGACAGACATGTGAAGTGACAGACATGTGTAGTGACAGACATGTGTAGTGACAGACATGAGTAGTGACAGACATGAGTAATGACAGACATGAGTAGTGACAGACATGTGTAGTGACAGACATGTGTAGTGACAGACATGTGTAGTGACAGACATGAGTAGTGACAGACATGAGTAGTGACAGACATGAGTAGTGACAGACATGTGTAGTGACAGACAAGTGCAGTGACAGACATGAGTAGTGACAGACATGTGTAGTGACAGACATGAGTAGTGACAGACATGAGTAATGACAGACATGTGTAATGACAGACATGTGTAGTGACAGACAAGTGCAGTGACAGACAAGTGCAGTGACAGACATGTGTAGTGTCAGACATGTGTAGTGACAGACATGTGTAGTGACAGACATGTGTAGTGACAGACATGTGTAGTGTCAGACATGTGTAGTGACAGACATGTGTAGTGACAGACATGTGTAGTGACAGACAAGTGTAGTGACAGACAAATGTAGTGTCAGACAAGCAAGAGACATGCATAGTAAGACGAATGAAATGAACATGTCATTTCACTCATATGATTCACTTTTTAACAGTTTGTATTATATTGTGATTCAGTAATTGTTATTTATTCATTATAAAATATATTAACTTGGGTATATTTTGTATTTATATCTTTGTATATGTTTGCTCTCCTTTTCTCTAAACGTACATATTTTTGTATTTCTCTGTTTGAATTTTGCTGATGTCACCTTTTTGCTAATGAAAAAAAAAAAATCTGGTACCCTGACATTGTATTTGTTTATATACAGTAGTTGTTGTGTGACCCATAGAGACTTGTATTTTTATTGTTTCAAATTTCTTACTTCAATAAAATCTTGCACAGTTTTTATTTTGCTTTAGTGTGGGTTTTATTTTCTGTTGAAAACTTGGTTTATATTATGGTGCATGTGTTAAAGTTTGTATTTGTGGAAGATTTGATGTATGTGAGAAGTTGAATTTGGTAAGTAAAAGAGAGACAATGTGTGAAAATGGGTGCATGCACAAGATTTGAATCTGCATTTGATAAAATATAAAACATCTTATGCATTGAATCCCTGTCATTGGTCGTTCAAAAATATGTCTTGCATGTTATATAGAAATATTAACGCATGGCTGGGAATTGTGGACAATTAGTAAACAAGCTGGTCTCCGTGGCCAACGGCTTGCGAACCCGGTTAGTGAGCCGCGTACCAAGCGTTCGAAACGCAGCCGCGACCAATTTGTGCAGCAGACCGTGTGGCGTTGTGTTATAACGTGTTGGTATGGGAGACAGTCGTTCAGAAAGAAATGGCAAACTACTGAACGTAAAATTTGCCTAGTACATCAACAGCAGCTGAAAAATGCTGGTGTTGACTACAACGTCCTGCAAGGGATATTGCAACATAAAAAAGCAAACAACGATCAGTTGAAGCCATAGAAATGATAGTGACGGGATTAATATTGAAAGCCACAGAAATGTGGTTTTTCTGGAATGGTACTGAAAATACCGTGGGGAGCCAACATAAGTAGATTACCCTGTATAAAAGGCTAAGGCACAAAGGCCGGTGCTGTGGGTCAGGTCCAGTGAACACATTTCACAATCCCTCTCATTCCAAGTCAAGGCTGTTTGTTATTTACCAGGCAATGGTCAAGTAGATTGCCATTGCTTTCTGAACGTCTGACGCCTCATGCCATTGATATCAACGCAAAGCGGTCTTGACTTCCTCTCACATTCTGTATTATCCAATTTAAGATGGGTAGACTTGGGAGTCCATGTTCATTAAAACAATTCCCATGCGGTTTTGAACCCATGACCACTGGACTGGTAGGTGAGCGTCTGGCGGCTCCCATATGCGCACTGACAAATATGTACAGGAGCCTATTAAATCTCCTTACTGCGGCGTGTCTATGAAGAGACCAGTTGCCGCAGTAGGGGTCTAAATCTGCTGTCTACTACCCTAAGGTTGTGATCTGACAAACTACAAACCATTGTAAATACCATTTCATTGCATGTGGCGTAAGTTTATCATTTCCAACTTTCAACAACTGCTACATCTCTCTAAGTGATTCTCACCCCCATACATAGTCTGCCGTATACACACTGACAAATATGTACAGGAGCCTATTAAATCTCCTTCAGGCGCATTGGTCTTAGTCTTATGTTGTTAGACCCATCGGAACTGGGGGACATGTAGTCAGTTAAGTTAGTTGCATATCCTTGATAGGGCGTTACAGTCAACCCCAGCATTTTTTTTTAGCTGTTTGTCAGTTCATGGCAAGTTTACGTTCAGTAGTTTGTCATTGCTTTATGAATGGCCGGTACTCATACCATTGTTTGAAAATCACCGCAATGCGGTCAGCTTCCAAATCTCCCGCAGCTGTGTCTCGAACAGGGTATGCGGGGATAGCTAATTGTGTTCATTACTCCTTTGCCACAGAGCCGGTATAGTAGTTTCTTGACTTATTGTTTCAATCTAAACATTAGTTTGTTTCTATATATTATCCAAGTGATTATAAGCAAACATTTGCCAGTAATATACGGACATTATACGCAAACGGCTGGTCACGTGACCTATTCGCAAACGGCTGGTCACATGACCTACATTTGGCAACATTATTAATTGATTATGTGGTTGTTTCGGGATTTGAAATTTAAATATTGAGCACAACCCACTACTGGCAACGCCGATCGCATTCTGGTATGAACCTAAGTCCTATCCACGTCAATATGGAAGCACTATACTCGAGTTTCGCCCTCGTTTGAGCTCGTCAGTAGTGCATATCCCTGACCGAATCCGGAAACAGTCCCGGATCACGCGTGTGAAGCGGGTGTGTAACCACGCGGCACACACTGGACACACCAAATTATCACAACAGAACATCACAACGCTACCCATCGTAGGCTATGCTCAAGATTGCCCAATCGCCGCGACCGACGTCCGTCAATCGATGGGACCCGAACGATCAGGTCTTCTCACTGGCAAGGAACACCAGGCCTCCTAAATCCAGTGAGCAATAATAAACTGATTATGTGGTTGTTTCGGGATTTGAAATTTAAATATTGAGCACAACCCACTACTGGCAACGCCGATCGCATTCTGGTATGAACCTAAGGCCTATCCACGTCAAT